>VUQI01060025.1:0-12220 GCA_015106735.1 Paratilapia polleni | reverse complement strand
AATTGTGATGGCTAGTTGACTGGATCAGAGCATCTCCAAAACTGCAGCTCTTGTGGGGTGTTCCCAGTCTGCAGTGGTCAGTATCTATCAAAAGTGGTCCAAGGAAGGAACAGTGCGGCCAAGGCTCATTGATGCACATGGGGAGCGAAGGGTGGCCCATGTGGTCCGATCCAACAGACGAGTTACTGTAGGTCAAATTGCCGGAGTTTTTAAACAGGGCTCTGCGCTTTCTTTCCAATAGTGTTAAGCATTATCAACAGGTGATCCAGGACATGGAGCATAGGTTCAGAAACTTGGAAAGAGAAAAGGAAGCCTTCAATCTAAAAGTTCACGATCTCCAAAATGATAACCAGGCTTTCAAACAGGAAAATGATGCTGTGAGCATGTGTGGGCTGAAAAGTTAGCAGTTGTTAATGCTGGTTCTGATAGAAAGTTTGCCAGAATACACAGTGCATCACAGTTTGTTGCGTATAGTCAGCAAAAGGGGGACCAACACAAGGCAAGTGGTCATAATGTTCACCTACTGCACACAATGACACATTGCACACTGTAGAGTTCTATTTAAGACTCTTGTGCATTTATGTCAGTTATTGGGCTTTTTGCTGTTACCATTTGTATTTATGTAATTTTTGCATGGAGACATTGCATATACTCTGCCAAAAAACACAGTGCTGCTAAATAGGACTGAGCTGTGATTTGTTCAGACTTGCTGAACCTGGTAAATGGAGCGATTTAAGACCTACCGATACATGTGAGTCTTTGCGTTCGGTTACTGTCTCCGACTCCAACCACCAGCGGAAGGAAGTGGACCTCGCAGAGCCCTCCAATGGCACGCTCAACCAGACGGCTCCCACTGCTAGTGGTAATAGTGCCACTGCGCAGCCGACCATTGCCAATCAACCTTTCTGGCACGGTTTGACGCCGCTTCAGCTGGTTCTGACAGCGACCCTTTAAAGCCAGAGTCAAACACTCCTCACCTGAAGACGCAAAGATAGAAGCCAGTGAGAGGAGGAGGTTTAGGGTCACAATTTCCTGCAGTGGGAAATAAATGAAATGGAAATTGTGAGTGCTGGGGAAGTAAAAATGGATTATAAAGTTTGTCAGCTTGGCCTCCTCTTCTCAGCTTTATAAGTAAAAAATATATTAATGTATATTAGTTCCACTGTTTAACAAAGCCTTTAACAGATTACACTGGAATGTCAATGAAATTCAGCAACTGAAGCAGCTAACATTGAAGAAAACTACTGACTGACATATGACGGGGTGGTAAATTTATTAAAGGGTTAACTACAAAGCCAGATGTCTACTTGTAACCACTAGCAATACGTGAGACTAAAGCCAAGTAAGAAAAAAATTTGTATTAACCCTAAGAACAGTTAAACTTTATGGAGATTTTTACCTTGTATCACTTTGCAGCTAAATGAAAAATAGTTTGAAGGTGGAAAAGTAGTGTAGGGTTTCATCAACGTATTTTAAATCCCTTAATCATTAGGTTATATTTTGACTTTTCCACCTGAAAACACATCCCCAAAGCTCCACAACCATGAGAGTGACATGAACTGCCTTGGGCTCTATTGGTTCAGAGACCTGTAGAGAATTTTGCAGTATTATTATTTCTGACCTGGTACCCATCACAATGCTAGAATAACATCTTAACTATAGCAATACCAGACGGCCTCCTCTCTAAAATCCAAATTCAGCAACTTTCTAAAAATGTCAGCGAGTTAAGTTTTAATACCACCTACAACCAGGATCTCTGACAGTGACCTATGTGGTGGAAAGGGAATTGTATGAGGGTTCTCCTCCACCTCTTTTTATCCTCTCCATTTTTTTGTTTCCCATTTCTACCATTTCCTCCTCTTCTTCTTGCTTCTTCTCTCTTTTCTCCTTCTTTCTGCCCTCACTAGGTTAAATTAGGTCAAAAGATAGTTTCTCTTTAAAGAAAACGCTGGTCCAAATCCACCTATGGAACCCAGCAGGGGGCACATTGCTGCGTGTGTGTGCATGAATAATTGACAGGTGTGTGTTCATGTAACACAAATTACGCTCAACATCTGGCCTTAACCTCTCTCACAGTGGGAGGTCATAAACTTGCACTTTAACACACGCAGCTTTTAGAAGAGTTGCGAGTTGTGTCCCTTTGGACCAGCTGTACAGGAATAAAGCACTTTAAAAAGCACTCCTACTCTGCCTTTTGACCTTCTGCCCGCAGTAAAGCTGTGGCAAACCACCACTAAAAGTGGAGCTTTTTAGATACATAGAAATTAATTGTTAAGCCTTTAACCAACATACTTACATCTGTTTGTCTCCTCATGAATGATTAGGTCATGTGTCTCATTTTTCTGCAGCATAGCAGCACAAAGGAGGTGGGCAAATCTCAAAGTGATGGAGCTATAGAGGCAAGCTGAATCAATATCCCTAATGGAGTTGGCAAAATGTCCACGTCAGGCAGATGTTTTAAATCTGAACAGAAACTAACATTTTAAATATTCCATGATTAAAAAAAACAAAACAAAACAGAGAGACACTTTTTGTAATACTTCTTGTTTCCCCAAATCTCTACTACAGAGATGGAAGCGCAAAGTTAGCATGACCCATTGGGGTATACTAGACACATTAATGGGAAATACAACAAGTTGAAATACAGTCATGTGAAAAAGAAAGTTTTCACAGGATTCTATGGAGTCCTGTGAAAAACTAAGTACACCCCACAATTCAATAGTTTGTAAAACCATAGCTCTTTGTGTTTTTGCACCAACAAGGTGATTCCCAAATCACCTTGTTGGTGCACAAACTCAATTTTATGCACGTTAACTGTGTTATCTTTGGCTTTTTCCATAGATTCAAGTAAAGAAAATAATGTGTTTTGTGACAGGCTGCTAGTAACAAAGTGCCTAAAGATGGTCAACCTGAAAGACCTTCAGAAAGCCTGGAGAACTATTGATCAAGACCACTTTAAAAAAATTACAAGAAAGTCTGGCTCCTTGGAAGCAAAACATAAAGAAATGAGGGGTGGCTCAAGACTTTTGCACAGTACAGTACATATAGATGTGTGGTAGATTGGACTTCCAGGGTGGAATAGGTAAAAATGAGTCTATGACTAACATGAAAAAGATGCACAGGAAAGTAACGAATGATAGGAATAATTGCTATTAATACAAAAAACCCCACCTGTACTGCCACCCCAGTGATTAATATTTATACATTATTAAAGGCTTGCTAGTGTGTATCATGTACTGTTATAAGGACTGCCAACATTGCTATAGGTAATTATTACTAATAAGCAGGGTTGGATTACACATTACTGTAATCACATTACATTTTTCTGGAACATAGTAATGTAAAGCATTATTGTCCTAAATTCAGTAATGACATTTCAGTTACAAGTTTGTCATTATTTCAGACTTCAGTTCTTACGCAGGGTGAACAAAATTGATGGAGTGATCTACAGTTTTTGAGAAGTAAAGATGTGACCATTATTTTTACTTTTACACTCAACTGAGTGTATGCTGACCCCAGCCAAGCAGTCTGATCTTCAATCGGTAACAGAAGGAGTGACGAGCAGCCAGCCTTGCAGCCTTCATTCCTACCTGTACTTTTTTTCTACAGCAGAATCAATGTGATGATAGCTGTGAAGTGCTTTTTGGGCTGGTTTCAGCTTTGCTGTTTATACTTAAAACACTAAATGAACGCTCATGTGCATGTCTTCATTAGGACAGGCATTTCTGTCGACATGTGGGACTGTAGCCTAAGGTTTATATTATTAACTGGTACTTATGCGACAATACATCTCAGGCCCTATTACAGAGTAAGGCAAAAGTAATGTATCAAGTGGTGTAACACATTACTTACTCCAGGGAGTAATTAAGTAATCCAATGCATTGCTTTAAAAAAAACGCTAACACTGCTAGTAAGTAATTAATCATTTACTATATTAGCCAAAAGTTAATGGAAAAGATGTATCATTTCAAATGCCAAGTAAGTATTGCTGAATGAGGTAACAGTGCTGATTTAGCATATGGCTCACCACTGTATGTATTGCAGTATATATAGTATTGTGAACTGGACATCCGTGGCAGCATTCTCGGAAAAAATGTGTTGCTTTAACTTACCGCTAATGCAAACCAAACATATTCCCCTGCTGCAGCTTGAAATGCAGCAGGGGAAACTGAAAGCATTAAACTGGCAAAACACAAGTTGCACCTACCACTTTTGACAAGCATTGTCCATTTTCAGCATATTTAAAAACCATATCGCATTAAGCCTGAAGACTGTATTCAAGAGGTCGATGTAGCTACCTTACTGTCACCAGCCGGTTTGTGGGCTACCATTGTGAAGCCTTGAGTTAAGTATTTTAGCCACTGCTATCTTGATCTTTTGAAACCAGACTTGATGAATGAGTCTGGTTTCATGTGACCCCAGGTCACGGCACACTGACACAGTAGCAACTCCTAAATCACAAGGTAGCCACATCCTAAAGCACACCCTGCTTTATCATCCGTTTTATTTTAAATGGGACCATAATCAGCAAAATGGACATCGTGACTTGAAACTACTGACAAGACCATAATCTCATTAGGGAATTTGCATTGAGTTCAGAAATAAAGTAAGACATGGTCATTTTCTCATAGACTTAGAGCCAGAGGATGTCATGCACTGTGGAGTGAGGACCCAAAATGCAGACTCTTAAAGCGAAACAGGTGAACATAAAACTGAGGTTTATTTAGGTTGAAACCAAAGTCCATAAGGTATATTGTCCAAAATAATCCAAAATACAAACTGGGGCCCACAAGGGTAGGGAAACAGACACTCTGACAAAGCATAAAGGGCAGACTGAGACTTAAATATGCACAGAAGGGCAATCAAGGGAAGTGGACACAGGTGGGGAAAACAGGACACGGTTGGAACTAATTAAGGATGACGAGACAAGGAAGCAAAACTAAATACAAAGCACAAGAGATGAGAGACTATCAAAATAAAACAGGAAATAACATGACCAGGAAAACCTAACACAGAGACGGAGAGTTGACAAGATACAGGAGAACACAGGGGTGAGAGAAAAAAATGAAAATCAAAGAATTAAATATAAACCACAAACAGAAACCAGACTGCACAAAGTAATAAAACTAAACCTAAGAAAGCCAGAGAATATAATCATAAAGAACCCAACCAGGAAATAATTACTCCATGAAAATAATACAAAACTCAAAGAAAGTAAAAACAACATAAACACAGGAATCCAAAATTAATACAAAGACTCAAAACATGGGCACAAAACCGAGAGTCCATGACAGAGGAGTTTCCTCCTGCTGGCAAATAGATGCAGGTTTAAGGTATTTTTTGGATCCCAAGGCTAGCCCATCTTTTATGTAAACTCTACGATCTATTCACAACATTTGTAACTACGGGTGTCACCAAATCAGCTGGCAGTGAAATTTTTTAAACTGGCACTTTAAGAGTTCAAAAAGCAAACCATGACTTAAAGTACATGCTAACTGTCAGTGTCTAGCGACTCACCCAGGTAAATGCCATCCAAGTGAGAGCATCTCTTCTTCGTCACATTCACATCCACATAAAAGAGGACCACTGGGTGTCCAAAGTTCTCTCCAGGGCTTGGATCTAGCACCAGCACAGCATCGTGAGCCATGGAGTGGTGGAGGGACTGCTGGTGTCTGTGGGGACCCTGCCCTCCATTCAGCACCTGGCTGACACTGAAACCTCCCTGCAGCTTGGAGCTCAACATCCCAACTGAGGAGTCTGGTAGGATGGCCAAAACTTTGTCAGATTGACCTAGAGGGATGTGAAACAATAAACTGTATTTAATAGCTGATACTATGCAGTATATAATTTCAAACAATACATATTTAACAATGAGTAATACTGAGTAACACATTGACAATATACTACCATACAGGGGAAGATATGATTTCTGTAAAAACTGTTATATCATAATAGTACAATTTTGGATATCACTAATCAAAACAAAATAATGTATCTTTTAACATGCATTTAGAAAACATAACATTCTTCTGCCACCTCCAACAGATTAGTTCTTGAAAACTATTTGTGTTATTAATGTGGAAAAAAGAAAAGCTAGCCTTTGTTTGTCTTTGTTACACTTGCCTTTTGATAGCAAGTGGGGTTAGAATGTTCAAACCTATTGTTCTATTTTTAGGTTGCACAATTAAAGTCCATTATGTTTTATTTTTCAGCAAATAATAATCATCACTGGGCACACATGGAATCTTATGGTCCAAAACTACCTCTTTCCATGTATTTATACTCTATCCATCCATCCATTCATCCATCCATTTTCTTCCGCTTATCCGGGACTAGGTCGCGGGGGCAGCAGCCTAAGCAGAGAAGCCCAGACCTCCCTCTCCCCAGCCTCTTCCTCCAGGTCATCCGGGGGAACAGCAAGGTGTTCCCAGGCCAGCGAGGCATCCTTGTCAGATGTCCAAATCACCTCAGCTGGCTCCTTTCGATGTGGAGGAGTAGTGGAGTAGTACTCTGAGCCTCTCCCGAAGGACTGAACTCCTCATCCTATCTCTAAGGGAGAAGCCAGCCACCCTTTGGAGAAAGCTCATTTCGTTGCGCTTGTATCCGCGATCTCATTCTTTCAGTCACTACCCAGAGCTCATGACCATAGGTGAGCATAGGCACGTAGACAGACCAGTAAATCGACAGCTTCACTTTTACACTCAGCTCTCTCTTCACCACGAAGGATCACTGCAGACGCGGCCCCAATCTGTCTGTCAGTCTCCCGCCCACCTCTCCCCCCACTCATGAACAAGACCCTAAAATACTTGAACTCCTCCACTTGGGGCAGCAACTCATCCCTTACCCAGAGTGGACACTCCACCCTTTTCTGGCTGAGAACTATGGCCTCAGACTTGGAGGTGCTAATTCTCATTCCCGCTGCTTCACATTCGGCTGCGAACCTCTCCAGTGTGAGCTTGAGGCCACCACCTGATGAAGCCAACAGAACCACTTCATCCACAAAAAGGCAGAGATAAGATTCTGAGGCCACTTAACGTGGAAGCTTTCTGCCACTTGGCTCCGCCTAGAAATTTTGTCCATAAAAGTTATGAACAGAATCGGTGACAAAGGGCAGCCCTGGTGAAGTCCAACACCCACCGGGAACAAGTCTGACTTATTGCCAGCAATGCGGACCAAGCCCTCTCAATGGTTGTACAGGGACCGAATGGCCTGTAGCAACGGGCCAGACACCCCATACTCCCGAAGCACCTCCCACAGGATGCCCCGAGGGATGTGGTCAGAATGCCACAAAACACATGTAGACTGGTTGGACAAACTCCCACGCACATTCGAACATCCTCAAGAGGATAAAGAGCTGGCCCAGCATTCCGTGACCAGGACGAAAACCACATTATTCCTTCTGAAACTGAGGTTCAACTAATGGACAAATTATCCTTTCCAGTGCCCTGGCATAGACCTTCCCAGGGAGCCTGAGTAGTGTGATCCCCCTATAGTTGGAGCACACCCTCCGGTCCCCCTTCTTAAAGATGGGAACCACCACCCCAGTCTGCCAATCCATAGGCACCACCCCAGATCTCCACACAACATTGCATAGGTGTGTCAACCAAGGCACCCCTACAAAATCCAAGGCCTTAAGGAACTCAGGCCGGATGCTCCCAGCACACCTTCACTAGATGTTTGGGCACACCAGGCCTGTCCAGCATTTTCCCCCACCACCTGATCCAACTCACCACGAGGTGGTGATCAGCTGACAGCTCAGCTACTCTCTTCACCCGAGTGTCCAGAACATACGGCAGCAGATCTAATGATACGATTACAAAATCAGTCACTGGCCTGAGACCTAGGGTGTCCTGGTGCCATGTGCACTTATGGACACCCTTACGTTCGAACATGGTGTTCATTATGGACAAACCGTGATTTGCACAGAAGTCCAATAACAAAACACCACTCAGGTTCAGATCAGGCAGGCCGTTCCACCCAATTACACCCCTCCAGGTCTCACTGTCGTTGCCCACGTGAACTTTGAAATCCCCTAGTAGGATGACAGAGTCACCAGATGGAGCACCCTCCAGCACCCCACCCAGCAATTCCAAGAAGGCTGTGTACTCTGAATTGTCGTTTGGTGCATGAGCACAAACGCCAGTCAGGACCTGTTCCCCGATCTGAAAGCGCAGGGACAAAACCCTCTCGTCCACCAGGAAATACCCCAGGCAGCAAGCCAAGGGGATACAAGGATACCCACCCCTGCCCATTGCGGGCAACTCCACATTGTAACAGAGTCCAGCCCCTCTCCAGGAGACTGATTCCAGAGCCTGAGCCGTGCATTGAGGTGACCCCGACTATATCTAGCCAGTATCACTCAATCTCACGCACTAGCTCAGCCTCCTTCCCCACCAGAGAGGTGACTAGTAATGGTCCTCTGACACCCGAGGCTCCGACACATGCGCGGTAGCTCATGAAGCAAACGTATCAAACCACTGTGCCGAGGCGTGGTTTGGTCACGTGACCACTGACATTCGAGGTACTTGAGTGACGTCTGAAGCAGTTGAGTACTTCGGACGTCATACGAACTACCTGATTGATTCGGGTTGTCATGTGAATCATTTAGTGGGAATGAACAAGTGTGTCACGGGTAGGGTATCCCTATTTAGTGGCGTTCATTTGTTTTTTTTGTCGCAGAGTAGGTTGGTTTTGTTGCTGTTGTTATTAGTTGCTTTGAGAGTTAGTAGTATTAAGACTGCGTATTTTGTAGAGAATCAGTGTAGATAGATCAATATAGAAATAGATATATAAGTTAGTTACATAGATAACGCTTGATAGATAGATATAGACATAGTTACATAGGTAGTCTGAGTCCTGATTAACATTAGATCTATCTATCTATCTATCTAGATAGATGGAGCCGCTGCTAATGCAATTGTGGAAGTGTACTGGTACCTGGCTGATCCTCCCCTGGAAACAACTGAAGACCCCCTCACATACTGGGGCTACCCACAAAACTGTTTATCCAAACCTCTATCAACTAGCAAGCATTAACTGTGCATTTTTTTTTTCCAAGGCTGGGGAAATAGTGTGTAAAAGAAGAAACCGCTTGATTCCAAAAACTGTGGAGAAACTGTTATTTCTTAATAAAAACTCACACCCCCTGCCCTGTTTTCCAAGCACAAGCTCTTTACCAATGAAGCCCAAGACATACTTTGCCAAAATCCATAATATGTGTATTTGCACCAGCCCCATGTGAAAATTACATCAGTCTGTATTTTTAGAGCACATCTCATGAATGTAGCAGCACCATTTACATGTTTCATAACACAAGATATAAGTGAAGTGTATTTAGGGGTCAGATAAGACATGCCAAATAAGAATGCCGTAACATGCAAATTGGTGGAAGTTGATGAAGGATAAACATGTCTCGATTGCATGTCATTTTATTGACCACTAGATGTCCTACTCGAGCACTGTGTCATTGAAGCCTCCAGTAATGAACCATTTTTTAAATCAAGTGTTAAAGCTTTAACAATGCCTCGATCAAGCATAACTACTTAAAGGCAGGCGAATATAAACAAAACACAAACCTTTATTGAGGCTGATGGTTGAATCCAAAAATACTGAATCCACAGAAAGAATAAACAGAAGTCCAAAAACTGGCTGGAGACATGTTGGGAAGGTAAACAGGGCAGGAACACAGTACACAAATAGTACGACAAAAGACCCCAGACCATGACGCCTTGGTTCATTCTGACAGCAGTAAGTAATACTCTAAATGTCATTTTTGTAGCCTGAAATTTGATGACTTTTCCTAATGTGAGCTTTACTGAGTAATCTTAATTTCACTCCCTGAAGTGTCAAACTATTTACACTAGAAAATATTAAAGTATTATTATATTAAAGAATTTATGTCAATAGACAAAATAATTTGCAAAAATAACATTTATTTTGAAACTTTTTTCCCCAGCAGTTATATAGTTAAGAGATTGAAATCTCATTCAATTAAAGATCCATACAATTAAAACATAGTGAATGAAGGTATAATGTACAAAGCTTCATCTGAAACATTATATGAGCTTTGAATATCAAATGGTTTAATAAATTTAAGCTCAGACATTTTTATTATCCACCTTTCCTCACTTTGTAGCGCTCTGAATGCATGAAGATGGTCATCAAAATTGAAGGTAAATAGCTTGTTTGTCAGTAGAAAAATGAAAATCTTCAATCAAAAGTATATCACTTATTTGACAAAAGACTGGCATGTCTTCTTCCATTGCACTGCAAATAACAAGTCCAGCTCTATACTCTACACCATCAACTAGTGGAGAAAACATGTCATTTCAAGCATTTCATTGTTGACCACATTCTCATCGATGAGAGAGAGAAAGATTTAATTGGCCTGTACTCATTTTGTTTGAGGTTAAAGGTTTCTCAGTGATAAGCAATAGCAATCTGATGCTTTTAGCAATCTTTAAACATCTTGTGTTTAGCTTCAAACCTCATAGACCACATATGTAACAATGGGCCAATTTTCCTTATAGCAGATGGGTAATGGATCATAAAATGATGCTTAGGTATCAAATTTCGGCCTTGATACAAGCATTTAAATAGTTTGTGGTGGTCAACAATCAAATGTTTTAAATATACTGTCATGCTTAGAGTGAGAGAAGGTGAAAAACTATGTTCATTATTTGAAGTAACAACAGTAGCAAATTCCAGTTTTCATTTCCTGCAGGAATAATGTCACCAAACAACAGTGGGATGTTTTTCACAAGACACAGTGTCTGAACAGAATTCAAACCAATGCTGTTACCAGCATTCTCCAAACTAATCTTTGTAGAATGTTATTTTCATTCTAAAAATCCATAATCAAACCCATAAATCCTGGAAAGCAAGTCCTGTTCTGAAATAAAGTGTTGTGTGAGATATCCAAAAACCAATTTAATCTTATATTGAGCCACACCCTCAAGAAGATCGTGCATTATATCAAATGAATAGTTACTACAAACATGGAAATACTTCAGTGAATTAAGTGTAGATTTTTTTTTCAAACCATATGTGGACTTCAGTTGTGGGTTTTCCTGGAGAGACTGGCAATGCATTTCAAACATATCTTTTCAATGAAGGATCACCTTAGGATCATCCTCACTGTATACCGTTTGAGAATCTTTCTTCTCAATCTGATCTATGGTTTTCCTTTAGTAAAGAAAAAACTTCTGGATTTCTGCACATGAATTCAGTGTTTCTATAATTCACACATATATAAAAGTATCTTTAACAGGTACTTGATCATAAGTGCCAGATTTCAGATTCCATCTAGTGTCATATCCCACACCCAGAGTTATTTCTACTGGCTCAACAATTCCCCATTTTAGGTTGAAGCATTTATTTCGTTTCCACTCTGTATTCAGATTTTTGAATGGGTTTTCAAGTTTTTCAAAAGATTTGTTTATCACAGATATGTTGGGTCAGTTATAGATAAAGCGGAAATAGTGTGCTTTGCTTGAGATCGAAGCTCACTTGTTAGTTCCTCCAAATCTCCTACAATTGAGGATATCAAACTGTTGGAAATCCCACTCCCCTGTAGTTTGGCCACAATGGATACACACATTTCTTTGGTTGAATCTTTAGTAGGTCCTGAATCATTGCTCTCAAGAGAAACACGGGAAGAGCTGCACTGATTTGGGGAATTAAAGTGGTCTTCCAAAGCATGTGCCTGAGATGAAGCTGCAACTGGCTCAGCAGAGGAACATTGAACATTTGAAGTTTGAGCAATTTGCTGAACATTGCTATAAACACTATAAAGGTGCTTCCTAAAACCGGCATATGTTAGGAACTGGAGCCTACAGCCTTGCTGAGAACAGGAGAACCTGAACTTGGGTCCAGGATAATAACCATGTTCAACTCATATGACAAATCAACTGCTGACTGCTGGGGTACAACTTCTGACACTTGAAACAAGTCAGCATTGTTTAAGCCCCCTACTCACAGTGTGTGAGTGCTGCTGGCTGGTTAAGCAGTCTGACTCTCAGGACTCTAACTCTGAGTGACTCCTTCATTTTTCCCACATCAATGTTATACACTGTTGTCTGCAGGAATGTGTAAAAATTGACCAACGCAGAATCATAAGACAAATTAAACACAAAATGTGCTTTGAAAAGTTCATTAAATGCTCCAAGTGAGCGGTTTGCCTTTCATGGGATGAGATGCTTATCCATGGAGATGTAGAAGC
>VUQI01060023.1:0-13077 GCA_015106735.1 Paratilapia polleni | reverse complement strand
GCGTGATTCATCACTCCAGAGAACACGTCTCCACTGCTCTAGAGTCCAGTGGCGGCGTGCTTTACACCACTGCATCCAACGCTTTGCATTGCGCTTGGTGATGTAAAGCTTGGATGCAGCTGCTCGGCCATGGAAACCCATTCCATGAAGCTCTCTACGCACTGTTGTTGAGCTAATCTGAAGGCCACATGAAGTTTGGAGGTCTGTAGCTATTGACTCTGCAGAAAGTTGGCGACCTCTGCGCACTATGTGCCTCAGCATCCACTGACCCCGCTCTGTGATTTTATGTGGCCTACCACTTCGTGGCTGAGTTGCTGTCATTCCCAATCGCTTCCACTTTCTTATAATACCACTAACAGTTGACTGTGGAATATTTAGTAGTGAGGAAATTTCACAACTGGACTTATTCCACAGGTGGCATCCTATCACGGTACCACGCTGGAATTCACTGAGCTCCTGAGAGCGACCCATTCTTTCACAAATGTTTGTAGAAGGAGTCTGCATGCCTAGGTGCTTGATTTTATACACCTGTGGCCATGGAAGTGATTGGAACACCTGAATTCAGTGATTTGGATGGGTGAATACTTTTCTTGTTTAAGTCATTTATCTGTTCAGTAAAACTACAAAACATTTCAAAAAATATTTGAAACTATGTTGCAAATGTAGCATTATGCAGCAGCAGTCATGCCAAATACATGAATGTTAACACGAAATGGATGGCATCAATACTAATTATTTCGAGATGATGTAAAGCTTTTATTGATGCCCCACCAATAGATTGATAGGCTGAATTAGTGTTTAAAGGCCCACTATATATTTATGAGGTTTAAATGAGGATGAAAACCAAACTGCCTTCTGAGCTTATTTTCAGCAGATCATTCATGCTACCCTCTGGGCTGATTGACAGGTGCACACACACACACAAACACACACACACACTCACACGCACACGCTTGACCAACACAGCAAGCTCAGCTGTTGCAGACAGCAGTGGTATGTCAGTCAGCAGCGTCTGCAGGCAAACAGATTCAAGAAGGCATTCAATTCCTCAGTCCGAGTCACTCTTGGATTGCTCTCCTCAGGGAGTTTTAGCCAGCTCAGCCATCAACCCTCATTCTGACCCATGTGGAAATGGATTATCAGTAATCCTGAATCCCCTGTCACTGAGGGGAATCCAAGGTCCATGCATGCGTAATCAAGAGTGTTCGACACACCCATTTTCCTCATCTGCTCCCTCAGTGTCATAACAGTAATGGTAACAATGTGTGGCTTAGTGAGACTCAGGGTGCTGGATTCTGGGTCAGGTCTCCTCTGAGTCACCCCACAGAGAAAATCATATTGTAACCAGTTTATTCTGATGGGTTATGTTAGTGTCCTTACTGCAACCATCACAAACACATCATTTTACATCCAATGTGACTGCTGTGATGTTGTATCCAGGTGGATTGATTCTGACAGATTCAGGCACAGTACAGCTGCAGATAGTATGGACTTACGTGTGCCAGGCACGCACACCTTCTCCACTTACTGCTGGGGTAAGGTTCAGTAATGCAGGCAATGCTTTGATCCTCAAACCCAGTCGCTATATATGATAGTGACAACGACTCCTCCAAATCCTGCCAGCCCGCAGTGTTGCCAGGTACAAGTAGCAGATACTACGTACAGTGTTACTATACACCTGTCTCACTGCTCACTGAGTGAAAGAGGATAATGTCCTTTCCAGTATGGTTAACCACTGCAGCTCTAAACTTGGTGTGCATCTATTTTTAAGAAGGGAGTGGCTGAATATGTGAAGAGACAAATTAAGGGGTTAAGATTTTTAGAAGAGATACTGTAGCAGACCTAAAAGTAGATCTGTCAGCCCTCTATCTTTCAGTATATTTGTGTTCATGCAGATACTTAAAGTATGTGTTTGGGGTGGTAGGGACTTCCATCCATCCATCCATCCATCCATCCATTTTCTTAATCACTTATTAAATTCAGGGTAATGAGGGGGCTGAAGCCTATCACATGAGGGACCTTTGTAGAAATAATACTATATTTTTGACAGCTTTAAGGAAAGAATTGAACCAGTTTTGTCCAAGTGGCAACCTCTGAAAAATGTGCCAAAAACAGCAGTTCCTGGAGTGGCCACTTGAGGCTAGCTCCAGAAGCCAAAACCCAATAACTATAGACTCCCTTCTTAAAATGCTCTACTGTACAGCATTAAAAAGCCTGTTTACAGAGTGGTGCAAAAATTGGTTTTTGGTCTCCATGCATAAAGATGCTCTAAAAAAAGAAAGAAAAAAACATGGCAGCAGTCAAAATGCTAACACTAAAGCTTAAAAATGCGGAGTCCAGAAAAACCCATGAGTGATGTCGCAGTGATTATATCCATCTTTTATATACAGTCTAAGGTTATGTCTAACACTGTTTGAAAATGACCATATTTAGTTTGTTTAACAAAACAGCAACACTAATGCATGCTGTTTGTGTAGCATTTACTTTTGGTATTTAGCATCTGGACATTCAGAAAGAAATACATGGTACATCCATCCAGGGTCATTATCAATCTCGTATATGGCTCACTACTAGTATCTGGCAGTGAGGAGTTCCTATTAACCAACATTTTCCCACTCAAGCAGATTTACAAGCACAGAACCATATGTAAAGTACAAATGAAAATAACAACAGTAAAGAAATGTGCTTTATCACCAGGTTTTACTGCAAAAACACAGAAAGGTGAAAAGTCCATGACCCAGTTTTCCATAATTATGAGGAGGATGACAAAGAAGCCAGAGATCAGAGTAAAGCCAAGTGAAATCATGCCTAAATTCCTCCAGCGTGAAGTGGTCTAAATCTGAATCCAGCATGTGGATCGATTTCAATTCAGGCATCACATATGTCACCATGTCTGTGTTGTGCATCTGATTTCAGCCCATCCATTCATGTATCCATCCTTTATTTAATACCCATGCACTGATCATGTTCAGGGTCACCAGGTGGGCTGGAACCAGTCCCAGCATGGATTAGGTGACAGGCTGAGTACACCCTGGATGGATTATAAATCTAACTCAGGATGAGCATATCAAGAGTGCCACGCTGGATCACTGCTGGCCTTTCTGTGTAGAGAAAACACACTGCGTGGGTTTCCTCCAGGTGCTCCGATTTCCTCCCACATGCAGGTTTAGTGAACTGGAGACTCTAAAATATCCTGTTGGTGTGAATAAAGGCCCCAAAGGTTACACTGAAAAGTTAAACCAGGTCAGTTGCTCTTCTGAGAACTAATTAATTTTCAATAACGTTAGTGACACAAATTTGCCAACGATGCGATCCTTGGTCAGGGAGTGACTGTGATTCCAGTAAGTGTTTTGAAACCACCTGCTGCTGCCAAATATTCTAACACCAAAGACAGCTGTGTGAATGTGCGTGCATGCCTTTTCCTTTACCCATTCATGTTTGCGTGCATGCATGTGCATTTGCACTTGCTTTTGCGAATGTGTGTCTAAGAGCATCCAGCTCACGCATTCCACTTAGATGGAGTCAGTGCTTTGGAGGAGACCCTGCTGCCTGGACTATTGAGTGTGTCAGGACTGTGAGGGAAACAAGAGAGGAAAAAGAGAAAGTGAGCAAAGCTGGCTTTCAGTGGAACAGTTGGTAATATGCCACACACACACAAAAGTAAAGCCCCACTACAAAAACTTAGCTGGATCCTGGAGGCAATTTCCTCTTTTGGTTTACCCAGAAATCATGTAATAACTAGGGGACAGCCATTATTTGCCTCTGACACATGTACAGGTGGACTCCCCCACTAAGAACCCCCAGCCCTGAGCCCGGAGGACTTCTCTTGGAAACATCTTTCTGATCCCAATTCTCCAACCAGCGTTGGTCTTTCACCATCCAGAAAACCTCTGCCTGGGAGGCCTGATTACACGGGGGCTCAGAAGCGGATAAAGGAGCTGGATCTCCACTATTGTTGTGTATGTGCATGTGGTAAACCACAACACTCCACATGTGTTCATAATGAAAAATTCAGCTGGTTGTACAGCACTTTGTACATCAAGGTCAGCATTCATCATTATTTTCGGCTTATATAGAAATTGCATTCATCACAAACAGTCCAGCAAGTTTAATCCAGTAAGTGAAGCCATAAAAAGTAAGGCCTGCACAATACTTAATGTACAGTCAATATAATGACATATTTTAAACAACAGCTTCTTTTTTATCTTCTACAGATCAATTTCCTTAAAATGAGAGACAGGGCATTCGCCTTGGTGAAGGACCTGTCCAAGTGCTTTTCAAGTGGACCTCTGTGTTTGTCTTCTGTTAGCTCCTGACTTAGTGTACAATGGGCTTTTGAAGGTATTTTTCTGATAACAGACCAAACTTATGGATAGATTCTTATTATACTGATGGGCTCAGCCATAGTTCCCTTACACCATATCTTGACATTTCAGTGTATTTTTCAGTGCTAGCCTGGACTAATAGTTGTGGCTGGATTTCTTTCCCTTTTTTGGCTCTCAGGTACACAAACTTTCTAAACTTTCTGCTTGTAAATTAAACATGAGGAGAAGACTGAGTTGTAGCCACCACATTTGGGTTTGAGATGCCGGTACTCCAGTGTGACATCAAGTGAATCTGAATTTCTTATATATCACCATTAATCACACAGTCATGAACTAAACATCAATCGATTATCAAAGAAAGTAGTTATCACATGTGATTTGATTATTACATCCCTCAGCAATAACAGATTCACAAGATGGGTGGGTGAAGGATACATTCTGGGTGATGTTTGACTTCTGCAGTAGAAATTCCAGACAAACTTGGAATTAATCACACTCCAAACATTCAAATGATGTGGAGACCTCTGGAGAATCCAGCTTTCACCCTTTCAGAGTGTTTTGTGGTGTTTAAAATGTTCAAAGCTGTGTAACCTGTTTCTGAACCCAGTAGCATTAACATAATGTTGGACACTTTCAGCTTAAAGTGAACTTATGAACTTTTGTCATCATGGGTTTTTCTCCTCTCAGCCTCACTCTGCGCGCATGCATCTGCACACACACACACACACACACACACACACACATCTTTCTTCATGTTTTTACAACCCTGTGAGAGAGACGTGATTCTTACAACATCAGCCTGTAGCTCAACTATAAAGTATATGAGTATTTTACCCGATGTATGACAGCAAAATGAATTCCAGTTAAGTTAGAAGGCATCGCATAAGACACATGTAGCTGCTTGTCAGAGCACTATGTCATATTAATTTGCAGTATTATTTCACACATAAAGTCCACTGTTCCTATTACTCCTATCTTATTTTATCCTATTTTAGTGATTAAACTCAAGACGTAAATCATCAGTTAATTGGCAGACGCTGATTTCTTAACATTACCCTTAAAGGAAACTGTATGACCTTTGCCCTCAAAGCAGAGCCAAATGCAGGAAGATGAATGGCATGAAATTATATATTCTGAATACTTTAAGTGTAACTTAATGGGTCTAGGCTTGAGGTTCCTATGGTGGACATTACGTCATCGAATTAATGTGGACTAAACTATGCTCCATGCTCACTAATGTGACAGCTTGATGACTTTTTTTTCATGCATGCGAGTGCTGGGTGTGTCGGGTAGAAAAGCTCCAGCTGAGACCTTGACTGCTACAACTTATACAATACAGTGGTAAGGTTCTTATTCATGTCACTGATTTGCTCAAGTGTATAGTTTCATTCGAAAATTACATAACAAGCACGAGTATCTTAACCCAATAAAAAGCAGAAATCGTGAGACTCACATAGGGGATTTTTACTTTGGATGATTTACAGTGCAGTTTTTTTTGTTTTTTTTTACAGAGCTCATCTTAAAGTTGCAGTTAAACTCAAAACAACTTCAATTTGGATGGAAAACAGACTACTTCTTGGAAATGAATTGCACTCCATGACCCCCTTTTGCATTTTCTCTTCTATGTACCCCCAATGTCCTTTCCCCCCCTAAACTTTCTATTTATTCTTCTACTCAGAAACTTACGACCCCACCCCAAACACCACCCTCCATGCACCCCAATGTTTTGTAAAGATTGCTAACACATGTTTTAGAAAGGGATACTTCAACATACCTGGATATAGTTCCTTTGGCTGTGAGAAACATGCTGGGCCTCTCTGAGTTCATGTAGCCTTGGCAGCTCCACCTCCCGCTGATCAGTGCTTTACCTTTACATCAACATGACAGTAGGCCAGCCTCACCAGGAGATCTCTGCTTTCTGTCTCTTCACCTCATCTATCTGCCCCTCTCTGTTCTTCTCTTTATGCACTTTCACTTGAAACATCCTCCTTCCATCTCTTTCCCAGTGTTCATCCAAAAGAAAAATCCCAAACTGCAATGTGAATCCAAATGTTTCTCATTACAGGTGTTCAATTTACATCAGATTAATTGTGGATGATTGCTTGCTGAAGCCTGTGAAAAGCTAGGGTTACATTAAATACATTTGTTCCAAATTAAAATGCTATCAAACAGATTGGTGACCATGAATGATATACTTTGCAACTCATGGCACAAAAAGATATGTAGTTCTTGTAAAAATAAAGTAAAAAAAAAGTTGACACGAGTTTGTTGAAAGATATTTCTTTATTTTTTCAAAGTCAAACTAAAATTTAAATTCATGTTTTGAAGAAATCTGTTCAATCATTCCATTCATGAAGGATGTTTACACTTAAACAAGAACCTTCCACTACAAGGGGCACAGTGTTTGATAACCACCCATATAGTTTCACTAAAAAGACCATCATTGCCAAAGAGACAAGAGACAGAAATTTAAAAAGCAATTGGTTATAACATAGCAAACCATCAATGAGGCTTCTATCCCCCCTACAGTTTCATCTGCCCCCATCATAACTTCACAGCAAAGGACTCAATTAAAGCAGATTGTACCTGCATTAGAAGCTCATGCCTCATTCGTTTTGCTTTATTTCATCAGCTCCTCCTGATGTGAATGCTTCCGAATCCACTGAACAGCAGCAGACGGAGTCATGTGAGCTGTGATATGTGAATGACACAGGATGAGTTATTGATAAACGGGAGACTTGATGTTGTTCACTTGCACTCTCTATGTTGGCCTGAAGTTATTTGTAAGTTTCCAGTTGAGTGTGTGTAATATTTCAGCTCCTGGTTTGAATTAAAGACTTCCCGACACAATTGAAACAATGCAGAGCTCCAAGCCAAAAGTGTGTAGCGTGTCCCTGGTCTTGATTTCAGCAACACACAGAAACAAACACATGCACTCGAGGGCATGGTACATTGGTTTTATATTTTACAGCTGATTGCAGTTACCTCTTGTTAGCGTGCCTTAAAAGAACAAAGAGAAAACAGAACAAGAGCACATAATTCAGTCTAACATGTTACCTCTAATGGAGTTGACTCAGGCTTTTTCCATTTTCCTGCTTCAAATTTGATAGTATTTTGCCAAAAAAATAAAGTTGTGAAATTGAAGGTCATTTACACCATGTGGTCTACTCTCCGTCCAGTAATTCTTGTCTCTGTTTTAGATCACTCACGTAGCATTTTATGGGAGACTGTGGCGCACATCTTTCCACATAAAACAAAAAACTGATGGTGGATATGGGAAGCTGCGAGATACAAGAACTAAAAAAGAGGCAATGTGATGAAGGAATGTGTACATACAGAAAAGGCCTAAATGGACAATAACAATGGTGATTATTTCATGTGTGCTATGAAGATAATACTGAGTAATGTAGGCTGTAGGCTATTGTAACACTCTTGGTTATAGAAGAAACTATGGACCGTGGACATACAGCAGTGTAGCTCAGAGACAGCAACATGAACCTTTCTTGTTAGTGGGTCAGTTCACCTCTTTGGTCTAAAGAAGGAAAAGCACATGTGGAATTAATATTGTCATTGATAGCTAGATAGATATTTCATTTAGGTGAGCTAAGTCCAGAAATAGCCAGGTCCAGGTTTCCAGGGCTACTTCATGGAACAGATTCATTGTTAATGCTGGTCAGTTTAACTGTACTTTTCTGGCCTGTCATGAATAAATGCCTATTGTGAAAAAGGCCTATGTCCATGAAAGATTATGCACAGAGGATGAATCCAAATGACTCTTGGTGCCACTATGAGGTTCCATTTATGGCCACTACTAGACAGAGTACCACAAAATTTGATAGATGCAGTTATTGCCCTATCAGTATGAATTCTAACAACTTTGGCAACCCTCTCATTTTTACAGATGCAGCTTAACATGTCTCTTGGGTGATCCAATCAGAACTAGACAGCTCAAATTAGTTGATACCTGGCATTAAGACACATCTCCATGTGTGTCTCAAGTGATCACTTTTAATCAGATTCTACTTTCCTGCTGTATATGTAAATCATTTCACACATCATTTCCATTTGCAAAGGCCAAATGTGATGTTTTTCCTAGCAGGAGGCAGCAACTTACTATGCCTAGTGTAGTGCAAATTATAAGAAAGTAGAAGAAATTGAAACAATACAGACTGGGTCTACTCCTTGGCATGTTCCAGGCAAGCCAAGATGCCCAAGGTGTTTATATCACATAATATATCTGTGGCCTTTTCAAGATTTAAGATATCCAGTTAAGTAGGCTGTCCTTCAGTGTGGCCCAAGACACATTCATGTACATACTGCTAAGAGAAAGTGGCCATGTGCAGTCCAGACCACCTGCAGATATGATCTGAGAGGTCTGACCTCAGTAGATCCTCAATGCATCATGGGTGCACTCATACCTGTACTTTGAGCTGTCCACATGTGATTAGATGTTAGTGTTGTATGATTAGATAGTGCCATACATTTCCTATTCTAGGCAGGAAATGTACCACTCTATGCGCCACCCTTTTATTTGTAAAAGCATTAGCATATTTTTATGGTTGTTTAATCCAGAAAAAAGCATTCTCATGATGCTGACTCACTGTAATGTAGCAATCCCAGATGTTGGTGCACATTTTTTACTGAGACTGCACCATTCTCATGGATAGAAATCACTGTTTATTGTTTTAAAATAAAGCTCCTCACACTTTTTCAGGAGGTCCGCACTGACCAATCAAATCCACCTCAAAGATTTACAGGGCATGCTGCTATGAGAAAGGTTAGGCAGAATTCTTGTATGCAGTTAATTTACACAGGTGTCAGTGTAATCTATGTCTGATGCTGTGTGAATAATCTGTACAAGCTGTTTGTCGAATGGGGTTCCCTTTAGAAATGGTCACTTAGCATGCCGCTATTTTGACAAACTGGGCATCATTAACAGCTGCGTTTTGCATTGTTAACTTCAATCAGCTATTCACACACAACACACTTTACTCCCTTCCCAATCTTTCTCTTGCTTACATCCCATCACTTCAAACCCATCCATTAGCACTCCACTATCAGCTGCATATCTTGGTGCTCATCACAATGTTGCCCACATAAACCTGAAAGATTAGACTGGTGGTTATGACAGCCAGCCATCATCACCTCTATTTGTTTAATCTCCATCCTACTCCCAGAGCTCCTCTCTGTTTCTCTTTTACCTCTCTCCTCTCCCAGGACTCGATCTTTGACTCCTTTGGGGAGGTCTGCACTTTTAGCAAAGCCCCTCTGGACTCTGCAAAAAGACACCACAAAAACAGAAAGCAGAACAGCACATACACACACACAGATAACCGTGTTGAACAGACACGTGTTGAAGCATGTCAGCCTTCCCAGAGGATTCACAATATTTTGGCTGAATAAGCACAAGCTTGTTTATGCTGGGGGTGATGAGCAGTTTTGAGAGATTCAACAAAACTTTGTTTTTGCTCAAAAAAATGATTTTGGTGGAAGAAAAACATAAATGTTAAACCACAGCAGATCATGGTAAGTTTTTGAAGACTTATTTACTAAATTAACCACCATATACAACAGAGTTTAGCAACTTTTGGCATGGAGACCCGGAATTTGAGACTGATATGACCATATCAGGTGCTGTCCAAATAATCTGTGCTCTGGGGTGCAGAAATATTATCCAAACACAGAAGGAGCCTCAGGCCTCCCATAGCCAATGCAAGGCAGAGGAGTGAAGAAAACAACCAGCATCTGCGCTGGGAACGATCCACAGCACAGACAGTGAGGACAGTTTGATCTGGGACATCTGTGAAGGACATTCTGCAGAAAATTCCCAAAAAACAAATAAGAGAGGAGTGATGCAAGGAATCTGTGGCCGCAGAGGAATCTTGCAAAACAATAGTAAAGTCAACAACATTAAGATAAGTACATAATGTACTTCCGTTGTATACACACCCAACTACACGCAGACATTTGCACAAATATTGTATATACACACTGACACACTGATATCAAGCAGCAGTAAATCAGCTGGAATCTGGTTTGAATGGTCTGAGCCAATATAGCTGGAGCCAGAGAGACACTGTGGTTATCCCCATTGGAGTTATGTTCCAAGTAGTAAACACAGGGGACATACCTCACACCCACAGAATGACCACCCACCCCTGTGTCCTCCATCAAGACACTGAAGATATGAAATGCACCACAGGCTGCATGTCTCTGAGCCTCTGATTGATCTCTTGCAGGAAGCCACTGTGTTTCTGGTACGTAGACTTTATAGTACCGTACATATCAGATTGCCATAAGGTAAGTGCTGAAAGAAATGTAGCAGGTGACCATGGTGTGACCTAATACACATAGTTTCTCTTGCAGGCCCTTGGTCAGAAATCATATAAAGCTCACTCTTTCTCCTCCTCCCACCCAGCCTGTCTTTCTTTCTGTCTGAGAGAAATGGAAAGAGTTTGGCCTCAGCACTGGCAGACCATGAAAGCACCTGACTGCATGGTGATAAATTTTCCCAGCTTCCCTTTTTTAAAACCTGCAATATCTTTCTTTCCACTGTCATTATTAAGATGAGTTTTGATACAGATTTAATAAACTGTATGGCACACCAATAGTTTGAAAGTAATGAGAATATGGAGGTATTTTAGAATATCTGTACATTATTCATCAAATCTGGACAGACAAAATCAAGTTAATTAATCCAAATGTTTTTGCTAATGTGTCCTATTAAGTGCTGTCAACCAGGACTTCTACCTGGCTTGTAATATCTTTACAAAGAATCAAAATTGTGGTGTAGGTGTAATCTTTAAGAGGAGCAAAGGTCAGACCAACCAAAAGAAAGACCTATCAAAGAAAGACTTACTCAACATCTGCCAGTTGTTTATTTCTTCTTTTGAATCCACAGATTTTGCCAGTAACTATGATTCACCATTTAAACATGACATATGTTTTTTATTTTAACATTTCCAGTAAGAATTAACACAACATCAATATCAATACAGTCTACAAAAAGTATAGTAACTTATATAAGTTGACTTGGGGAGAAAGTGAAAACTGATAAGATGGAGGAATGTAAATAAAACTACGAGTACATACAAAAAGAAGTAATATCAAAAATATGTACTGTTAAAAATGACCAATGCTAGTCATGCCTCTTAATGTATGTGTGCTCATTTCTGTCTCTGGACTCTATCAAGCCTAAGACCCTGATGCGGTACTTGTAACAACAAATGTATATATTCATAATAACTACTTTTATCCATTAGTTTGCAAATAGGAGAAAACTAAAAAAAAAAATTCTCTTTTATTTCTCACATAAATCCCAAATTTTCCTGTTAGCAGTTTGAGAAATATGTGTCGTGGTAGATAATCCAGCTCTACAGGCTGTAAACTGTGAATAAACAGAAAAGTCACGTAGGCTCATGGATGCACATGGATGAAGGCAAAGCTATATCCCAGACAACAAACTGATTTATGTGGCAGCTACAGATGTAAGCAAACCACACATCTAACATGAGTCACAGTACCCCCTGACAGGAAAAACTAAAGCAGACATGAGGAGGAAGCTGTCGGCCATCAAGGAAGAGAAAGAGGATGTACCCCCGCCAGTCACCTGGCACAGCTATCAAACCTTCTCACAGTGGCAGGAACTATGTGATTGCCTTCACTGGTCATCTCAGGACTATGTCTCCTCCTCTCTATAAATAACCTTGTCTATGAGTCTATTGTTCCTGGAAGGATCTTCTCATGCCCCCCGTTTCCAACTACACTAACATGAATAGAAGACCAAACTTTCACCCCACTAACTGGCCATGTGTTTGTGCACTTGGAGCGACAGTGTGTCTGCCCTGCAGGTGGGAAACTGGAAGTGGAAGTATGTCTGAGTGGAATCCGTGAAGTGGAGGAATTAGCAGATAGTGTGAGACAGACCAGGGAACTGAATCTGGTTAGAATGCTTCCAGCAGGGGTCAGGTGGATGATATTACAGTGAGCTGTTTACAGTGCAAATGATAGCTGTCATAAGATAGGATTCTTACCGGAACCTCTCCAGCCTTTTACAGCAATCATGGCCCTCCAGTTCTCTCTCTTTCTTTGCAGTTGCCCAGTGAATACACCCTGCTGTATTGTTGTTCTTCAATAGAGAGTGCTGAGTTTGCTGACTTTGTTTTCCCATTAGTCTTAATGGCAGGCTTAGAAAGACATGCCTTCCATTAACTTTGTTCTGGGTACACCGGAACATTGTAATAGCTGTTTGCTGGATCTTATTGAACACTTGAATTTCCTATTGTACTAATTAGCTTCCTTTATCCATGCAGCACCCTCTGAGCAGTGGCACGCTTGTTGCTTTATGTACAGCTCCAGAAAAAAATTAAGAGACCACTCCAAAATTATCAGTTTCTCTGATTTTGCTATTTATAGGTATATGTTTGAGTAAAATTAACATTTTTGTTTTATTCTATAAACTACTGACAACATAACTCCCAAATTCCAAATATAAATATTTTCATTTAGAGCATTTATTTGCAGAAAATGAAAAATGGTCAAAATACCAAAAAAGGTCCAGTGTTTTCAGACCTCAAATAATGCAAAAAAAACAAGTTCATATTCATTTTTAAACAACACATTACAAATGTCTTAACTTAGGAAGAGTTCAGAAATCAATATTTGGTGGAATAACCCTGATTTGCAATCACAGCTTTCATGCGTCTTGGCATGAAAGCTGTGATTGCAAATCAGGGTTATTCCACCAAATATT
>VUQI01060022.1:37953-51428 GCA_015106735.1 Paratilapia polleni | reverse complement strand
TCAGTACGCGTGGCTCATCGTTTAGGGAGAGGGGTAAGGTGGGAGAAAGGGGTGTACACATGACTGGCTGCACCTTTGTGGAGGAGGAAGAGGACGAGGACCAAGAAGGATCCATTTATCCATTGAGTTTGTGTTTCTCCTGGAGTCTATTCATCTTTTTATCCACATCTCAAGAGTCTGTTGGTGTCTCTTCAATATCCAAGTCTTCCCAGGGTCTGCAGTGCCCCCTACGATTGTAAATTAAGAGTGAACTTCCACTGCTGGGTGAGGCTCGGGGTGCAGACCTCCACAGTAAGTCCACCCATCCTGGCACTGCGGCTGTCCAGGCAGAGGTTACTGCCTACATGACGAAGCTTCGAGTTGGACTCAATCTGCTCCCATTTCTGGATGGCAAACAACAAAAAAAAAATATGTCACAAATATTACATGCAGTACAATTTTTTTTTTTTTGTAAACAACAGTAAAGGCACTCTAAAGAGGTATTTCAGTCTGTGTTTACCTGTCTGCTGTCATTCTCTCTACAGCCTTGTAGTTTGATGAGGGAACCAGCTGTTCTGTCCACCACAGTCAGACACAGGTCCATATGTTTTACTGATTTATCCTTGGTTAGGGCCCATTCCTTTACAAAAATGGATACATGTAAAATATTAGTACACATACAGCATGTTGTTGGGATGGGAACATGGGATGTTCTGAGCAAGGCTTTAGCCAAAAATAGAAGTCTTTTATATCAAGTCATGCTCTTTTTCCCCTTTATTTTAGGAAAGAGTGCCCACATTAAAGCCACATTAAAGGTTATTAAATTAACCCAGTAGGCAAACCTTAGTGGCTGAGAAAAACTGCCTTTGTTTAATTTCTACATATTTCAAAACAAAACAAAAGTATACAAACCCCTTTTAATAAAAGAATTTAACCCTTTCCACCCTGGAAGTCCCTGTGGGAAATAAACTGTCATCAATTCAGTAAAGACACTGACTGGCATGACTGTAATTAAAATGGATATTATATTTGTTGTGCCTCACTTATGTTGTGTCAAATTTGGTTGAGAATGATTAGAATAGGTCAGGGTTACTGACTTATTGTTACAAGGCTTTAATTTACTCTCTAATCGGCACTTTTGTTTAAGTGGGTTTAAAAATCAGTATTTGGGTTTTTCAGATGTCCCTCTGGCCTCGTGATAACATCGTATTTTAAAATTCTCCCCAGTGTCTCTTATCTCTAAAGCCCAAAGTTGTTCATTTTGCCCTCACAGTACTGCAGCTGTTACTGACTACATTTTGAGATTCTTTTTCTCTGGCAGAAATTTCAAAAATTAGCCTTAAGGATTTAAGTACAGGCAGCACGGTGGCGAGGTGGTTAGCACTGTTGCCTCACAGCAAGATTTTACAACGTTTTACACTGTGGCATTATTTATTTAACAAAAAATAAGCCAAAATGCTGAAGCAATGTGTGAAAAACTAAGTACACCCCATGATTAAATGGCTTGTAGAACAACCTTTAGCAGCAGTAACTTGAAGTAATTGTTTTCTGTATGACTTTATCAGTCTTTCACATCCCTGTGAAGGAATTCTGGCCCACTCTTCTTTACAGTGTTGCTTCAGTTCATTGAGGTTTGTGGGCATTCGTTAATGCACAGCTCCCACCACATCATGAGGATGAGGTCTGGACTTTGACTGGGCCACTGCAACACCTTGATTCTTTTCTTTTGCACCCATTCTGTTATAGATTTGCTGCCGTGCTTGGGATCATTGTCCTATTGCATGACCCAATTTCAGTCGAGCTTTAGCTGTGGGACAGATGGCCTCACATTTGACTCTTGAATACTTTGGTATACAGAGGAGTTTGTGGCCACCTCAGTGACCACAAGATGCCCAGGTCCTGTGGCTGCAAAATAACACCAAATCATCATCCCTCCATCAGCATACTTGACAGTTGGTATGAGGTGTTTGTGCTCGTATGTTGTGTTTAGTTTTCACCAAATGTGGAGCTGTGCTTTATGGCCAAACATCTCCACTTTGGTCTTATCTGTCCAAAGGACATTGTTCCAAAAGTCTTGTGGTTTGCTCAGGTGTAGCTTTGCAAACTTAAGCCATGTTGCCATGTTCTTTTTAGAGAGAAGAGGCTTTCTTCTGGCAAACCTTCAAAACAAGCCAACAATTGTACTGTCATGAACGTTAACATTTAACATGCAAACTGAGGCCCGTGGAGTCTCAGATTTAGTTTTTTGCAGTTTCTCTAAGCATTGTACGGTTTGACTTTGGGGTAAATTTGCTGGGACATCCACTCCTGGGAAGATAAACTATCTTTAATGTCCATTGATGTCTTTCCAGCTTGGCATTGGGTTGAGACACACCTGAATGCACCAGACCAGCAAACTTCTGCTTTTAAAGAGGTGGTCACTCATGCTGATAATCAGTTAATCGAGTGCATTTGATTAGCAGCACCTGGCTACAACTCATCTTACCTTCCTCTGGAAGCAGTAAGGGTGTGCTTAGTTTTTCACACACTGCTTCTGCATTTTGACTTAATTTCTGTTAAATAATGACACAGTGTAATATTTTCATATTTTGTAGTTCCTCAGAGGTTGCATTTACCTAATTTTATGACCTGCTAAGGACCAGATTATTTTTATTATGTCCTGATACGTAACATCTTAGGTTTACTTTCTTTTTACCATGACTGTAAGACAGGGATATAAAATATAAAACCTTTGCGAGAAGTCAGCAAATATGGTCCAGGTGAGGAGAAAAAAAAAAAAAAAGCCTTTTAAAACCTTATTTTGGGGCAAGGACAGAAAACCTTTTAACCTTGTGTGGTCAGAATATGTGATTTCTGGATTTTGAAAATAGTACTTATCATTAATTAATTAATACTTATCATTAATGAGGGGAAACACACAAATGTTTCCCCTCAAAACAACCTACAGATGAAACTGTGCTGTCAGGATATACTGTATTTCTTAGCTGTATTTAATGTTGAGCCAAAAGCCAGTGATCCATGAGTCCAAGTGACAGCAGTTTTCGCCTCTACACCTGTCATTCTATTTTAGGATATAAACTATTTGAGAAACTGCTGACAGAAATACTCCACCACAAACTTATACACACACAGATATAGTGTGCATCTTCCACATTTAAAGAAACATACACTTCCTCCAAGAACAATGTTAAAATACTTTTATGTCATACTCTACATTTAAATTAAAGTTTCAGTGGATGTGTTAACACCCATGTTTGTAGCAGGACTGCCCACATTCTGCTGGAATACTTGGCATTAAGTTCTACTCAGTCTCAAATAACCTCTGTGTGTAAACATCTTTCTGTTTTTGGTTAGTAAAGTTTTTCCTAGAGAATCACATTGTGACCCTTTAATAGCCAAATCCTTTATCATACCCCCTGTGCTCTCACCAGAGGTGGCACCACCTACCGCCCAGGAGTCTCTAAGATAAGGATTTTACAAGCTGACCTGTGTGTGTCCTCGTAGTAAAGCTACCTGGTTTCCTCCAGCATTGTGACATTCATAGACGCCCACGACCCCATCAGCAAAATGACCCAGGGTGTCCAGACAGTTTCCTCCCTGCTGCAAGGCTCCAAAAGCAATGTCCTGGTGATCTGGGACCCTGAACACACAAAAAAGTGTTATAAATTGTATAGTAAGTGTTTTGTGGTTGTTTTAAAGCTATTAAAAAGCATAAAGCAAAGAGGGTGGAGACAGCGAAAGAGGAAAAGAGACAATTTCCTTCTTACAAACAGGACAATGGGACTTTAATGTTTCTGTAAAAATGAAATTATTCAAATTTAGATGCTGCATTTACAAGGTGCAATCAAATCATTGTTCTTCTGCAAATGTATAAAAGCAAAAACTTTACCTGAATTTTAATGTGGTTATTATGCTTTTCAAGCTTGCTTCACTGTGCAGCAATATGCCATCCCCCATGTTCCTGCTAAATTTGGATCACTCCCTGAAAGTCCCACTCTGACAACTTGCACATGTGCATTTCACAGATGTGCAAAAAGGAAATATTTGACAAACTGACCCCATTGTCATGTTGAGGACCATCACTGGCTATAACTCACAGACCAAACAGTTTTCTTCAGTTGAAGAACCCCGTGTCCAAGCCTGAAGGCAGTGCATGAGGTAGTGAATGCGACCAGGAGCGTGCTCTTTGCTTTCTTCACCATCAAGCAGGTTGTATACAGTGAATTTTCCCCCCAGAGTCAAACTGTCAGCAGCTACTTCTACTGTCTACATCTGAGACATCTGACTGAGATGTGATTCAAACAACCTGATCTGTGCCCCCCCCAAAAAAACAAAACTTTTTTTTTTTCCTTTGCGACACTAACAAAATCTTTGTTCACCGTGAACACTACTCGCCAGATTTGCATCTAAGCAACTTTGTCCCTTTATCCAAAATTAAATTCAAGGTTGGGCATGTTGACAAACTGGAGAAGAGCCAGTGTGTGAGACAGTGGTCAGAATGAGACTTGCAGGGAGTGATCAAAACATAGGAAGAATGCTGGATGCGGTGCAGAGCTACACAAGAAGATGGCCTTGAAGGGGATAGCAGCCGAATTTAAATCTCAAATGCCTTTTGCTGAAACATTTGACTGAACATTAATAAACTCATTCATATAACTGACTAATTGCAAACCTGCCAAAATGTCTTAATGAGCCTGAATCATAACTCCTGGTTGGGCATTAGTGTCACTGCAGTCTTATTTATGTATTAAAAAAAACATTTGATCCCGCCACACAGGAGAGCAAAGTCATACTGCTACTCCTGGCTGAGCAGTGGTCTCTTTTCAGTTTGGTAAATGTAATTTAGTTTTTGTTATGTAATATTACAAATCATGCAATATAACATGGACCCAATCATATTGCAAAAAATGCCCTCATTTTCTTACCTCAGCTCAGGGTAGACGTTCTCCAGGTACCATTTGAACGGCTTACAGTTTAATCTCTTCTTCATCTCCAAACGACTCTGGATACTGAGGGAGAGGAGGAGAAAGAAGACGAGAACGAAAGGGTTGATTCACTTGTGGCTTCATGTTTGACTGAATTATACTCCTCGTCAGTCGTTCTGTAAGGGCAGAGAGTGGAGGCTCAGGGCATGTCTGAGTCTATATCCTTCGGGGAAAATATAACTGTTTAGACTGACACTAGAGGGGAGATGCCAAGTCTGTTCCCACAAGGTCACATAATAAGCATATATATCGCTGTCTAGCTACGCTGCTTGAATGAGAGAGTGCTTGTTGCCGTGTAGACTTCTGGATGTGTGGTGTAAAGCAGAAGGAAACTAGTATAAGGTGAAAAAATTCCCTTAATACACTTAAAATACTTACTTTGACCTGCTGGTGGCATAAAAGTAAGAGGATCCCAAAGTCAGCAGGTGTCACCCTCCGAAGAGCATGAATGTCAATCCATTCAGTAGTTGTTTATGTTTTTATTTTTAAATGGTGGATGAGTGACAGCGTCAGCATGCCTAAAACAATCCTGTACCAACCCTTAAGGTATAAATAACAGCAGTGTTGCAAAAGGTGTAAACGAGCCACTGACGTTTTGTCCTCTTTTGAGCTACATTAACAGCCTCATGTCACTTAAATACAAAGGGAAAATTACACCTTTTATTGCTTACATTCTGCTAATTGGCAGTACAATTATTATTATTATGTCCATTCAAGTGGCTGCCTTTGTAATTTTATGATCCAGCTACATTATTATGTTCATTATTAACTCCCACGGGGCTAATACTTCATAGTACTTACTTTCCGTAGGGGACATTTCTAGCTGAGGGAACAGCAGCGTAGTAGAAGTTTTTATACTCGTCCATCCACACCTCTGCTGCTCTCCTTGTGTTCCTGATAGATGGGTGAGAAGAAGAAAAATAGATTAAGGTGAGGGAGATAATGGGTGAGAATAAGACCAAGGGTAGGTGAGGAAAAAAAGGGATGGAGGGAAATAAAGACATAGACAGTAAGAGAGTGACTATGAGGTATGTGGCAGACTGTACGAGTGCTGAATGGTAAATGGTAAATAAATGTGTTTGGTAGTTGTGACACACAAAAGCATGCACACTCACTCCCTGCTCATATACCTCGACAACCACGAGAGGGCACAGTGATCCTGGTTACACAAACATGAATGTGTATTCATTTTCCCAGTTACTGCATCCATTGGTCAACAGAGCACATGCTGCCAAGCCAAGTGTTGACGTGTGACATTTGACAATTTGTCAGATTTTTATTTTTCTAGTGATGTAACAGACTTCTGTCAGACTATGTGTCAGCTGGAGTCAATAAAGCACAACTTGATTTTTACAACTCAGAGCTTTTGAAAGTCTGACACTGACAGCCTTCCCTTAGACTAAATCAAGACAACCACTATGAGAAAGAGTGCAACGAAAATTATTGCGATCGGGGTTAACAGTGATACCTTAATAGCCTTTCTGGCTCTCCCAGTTTGAAAAACGTCAGGACTACAACCAGTTTGCGTTGGCCAGACCGTTGCTGGATTGGACAAAAACTAAGGCAAATAAACACTTTCATTAATTTACTGCCATTTCTTATGCACTAATATGCTCCTCTGCTTCATTCAATGTCTCATGAAGTAGGATTGCTGCATTGGCTGCAGAACTGGACTGACTGGCAACCAGCAAAGCCCTTCAGTTCTGTGAGGAAAACGGGTATTAACTCTGTACAGTGAACCCACTTTTTATTTTATCCAGCACAGATATCAAGCTATTGAAAAATTAGTTGATTAATCAACAGATCAACCAAAAGTTTTTGATCATCGCGTCTTAGTTCCAGCTTCTCCTCTGTGTAAAGTCCATGCTTTCCTGTCTTGTCTTTCTTTCGTGATAGTCATGGATATTTTGGGGTTTTGGACTGTCAGTCACCTACAACAAGCACTCAGATCTGGATTTACTAAGTTCTGATGGTCTTTTTTCTTTAATTTATTTTAATTTACTTATATAAATTGTATTGTATTGCTTACTTAACAGGGGATAATACACCTATAAAGCCCATCCATGCCAGAGGAAAACTAACAGTGATGATTCATTAAATACAGCCACAATCTGGTGCTCACATCTTCATAAGGTTTTATCTGTGAATCTTTAAAGTGTGAATGCTGTGACAAAATTGCAGGGAAACTGAATGCTTTTTTTTGCGATATTGAAAGAAAAAAAATGATGACAAAATAACATGTAGCCTTTTGTATTCTATTAGAAATGTAACTTCTCTATAAACCACCAAAGAAGCTGAATATCTGCTCCGTTTTAAACAGTGAGGAGCAGTTTTGTCTTCTGCTTCTGCTCACATATTTCTAGACATTTCCAAACTCAGCACCCACTTATTGGATGAGAAGCTTCAAGAAAACAACTCCTCCAGCATCTGAAGGTCACAAATGATGGAAGTTGCACTAGATTCTGTAACATTATTCCAATGTTTTAAGGATTTATTTTCAATGTGCAGTCTGTTCGCCCTGCAGAAATCTTTCTTTTTTACCCTCATGCACCTGCACCCCAGAAATACAGACACGGCACTGCACAAACCTTATTTAGGTCCACGGGGGCTTTTCGTCACATTGATAGTGAGTTGTTGCTGCCACAACATGCCCATTATAACTCGGCTGTGTTGGAAATGCTGCTCCCAGAAGAACAATTATAATGTCATCCAGGCAGACAAAACAGGTGCCGTCTCCTAGGTCCCCAGAGTCACTGCCAGCAGCCACATGGATGCTGTCTGGGACTTTATTCAGACTGATGGGCAAGGCGCTGCCTCAGAGCACAGCTGAAGCTCCTCTGCACTGTGATACAGGAGAACACTGATGTACCCATCGATTATTAAGTGATGTCTTGGATTGTTAGAAAGGGTTATGCAACTAATATGAGACTGTTCTCAGTGTTATGCAACTGATGAAAACATTAGCAGTCCACAGGAGGTGTCTAAGCTTTGACACTGTTTGATGTAATGCCGATTTAATGTTGATTTTCATACATATCAAGAGCTGATGCCAAAAATGCTCCACATATTAATCTGTAATGGTTTTCATTTCTTGCTCTTTCCCTCTGCAACATTCATCACTGCCAGTACCAGAGTAACCACAGCCATTTCAAGTTCCCTGTTATCTGTTTGTTTATCCTCCCATATGTTCCTAATCAGGACCATGAGGGTTTGTTGGGCTCATTTCCAGGGGTGGTTACTCGTGGTTTCAAGCGACAGATCCATATCTGTCCATGTATCATGTTCTCCACTACTGGTATTCAGTGTTTATGGTGTCACATATATCAGAGCTCTAAAGGGCAGCGCACACAAAAACTGATTTTCTTCATTTAACAAGAGCCTTTTTTATTTTTTTTTATTTTTGAAGGAATCATCCCTGTACTTGTTTAATTGATGGTACTTTGTTTTAATTACCAAACATTGATTTAATTCTCAGAGCGTCAGTAAAGCTCAATAACTTATGTTTGGTCATTTACAAACCACAGCCACAGAAAACAATTCACCAAAAAGGACTACAATACTCAAATCAGAAGTAATTTATGCTCATTTCCAGCTCCATATTTTTACTCCAGGACTCCAGAGAGTTGTTTTTGCATAATTCACATAACTCACAATAAGAAATGTATTTATCCTACACTGGGTCTTGGTGCAGCCTCTCAGTTCATCCACTGTCTGAAACAAGCCATTTTACCTCCATTCCCCCTCCCTTGAAGGTTTGAGCAGGAGGTTGGTGGGGCTGCTGTGCTCATAGCCAGAGCTGTGTGCCTGAGATATTATTGATATTCCCTCCCTTTGACATCATAGAGAGCCAAGAGTAAAAAAAAAACTGTCTAAAAAGGAGAGTTCAAAGCAGATGGAAGTGTGAGCTTTGCCTTGCAGCGATTTCTTGCACATACCCTGGCCTCATTAATACAAGCAGTCACCATTATAATTGTATATTAATGACAGCAAATAAGGAGAATAGACTGATTTTAAGCAGATAAGTACATTGCTGAAATTAGAAGTGGTTTAAATACAAAGAGTCAAATGGAGAGTGAAACTCCAGCATAAATATAAAAAGCATCATCATGATGAACTGGAAGATTACCCACAGATTAGATAAGACAACGGACTAAATTGCAAAAAAAAAATGATCATAAAACGAAGAAGCTTAAACGAGGAGGAACAACTTTTCCATTTAGTGGCAGTTCTGAGGCTTTCAATCACATCACTTCAACATCAACAGATGGACTGTGTTAGTTGTCAGTGAATTGTAGATTTAAAAAACAAACAAAAAAAAAAGACTTATTAACCCTGTAAAAGTTGAAAGTTAGTAATCAAAGTTTATTCTTGACTTTAGTCTCACATTTAGGTCCACTTACTAGCTGTTTTGGTGCACAGAAAAGGTGGAAATCAGAACAGTTTCAACTTCAAGCTAACTGGTAAACTGCTGATGAAGATCATGTGACAAAACAAAAAGGCCCCAGAGGAGCTAGTAAATGGATCTTGTGGTGGTAATGTTTTCTCAAATGCTGTTTCCAAATTAAATTTGGAGTGAAATTTGAACCTCAGGACAAACATCCTCTTTATATGGTGCTAAAAATGTCACTACAGTTGAGTCAAACTGCCTGCTGAGTTTAAGTGACTCTTAGGAAACTAGAGTGGGTTGAGTTAGAGCCAGTCATCCTTTGTCTGAAAGGTCAGGGGTTCGATCATCGGCTCCTCCAGTCTGCATGTTTTAAGGGCCCTTGGGCAAGATGCTAAAAACCAAATTGCTCCCTGTGCATGTGTGTGATGGGTAACAGCTATGTGGCTTGTACCGTAGAAGTGCTTTGAGTGGTCATTAAGACTTGAAAAGCATTATATAAATGCCAGTCCATTTACCTTGTATCTCTGTCCATGAAAAGTAGCCTACACATTTTTTTCCATTTAAAAACAGTTCTTTTCCCTCCCATATTTTAGCGCTTAGGTTATTTTGGAGGGCTGTGTAAAGAGAAATTTTGAAATTTTTTTATTTGCTCACCAGAAAATAATACATTAATAGAGTGAATTCATCTATTGCTATTATCCAAAGCTCTCTGGGTTTCATTACCCATTCACACACTCATGGTATGCAAGGCTTGGCCTAACCACAGAGTGCATTTGGGCTTCAGCGTTCTGTGGATATCTAGATATGACAAGAAGAGAACTGCCAAACTCTGTGGAGGACTCTGCTCTACCTGCTGAGCTAAAGTCACCAAATAAACCCAAAGACATTAAGACTGATGTCATTAAGGAGAAGCACAAGATGCAACATGGGAAATTTTGATCTTACATGTTATGATATATGTAACCTGCCTGGTTAATGAGTGTTCAGCCTACTCGTGTGTGTCTGCATATGTGTTACCTCGCAAACACGGTGCCACTGCCGCCAGGGAAGGTATATGGATGTTGCTTTCTAAAGACGTGGCCAACTCTGCTGCAGGGGATGATCTCCAGACTGCCGCCACACTGCCACACACGAAATGAGATCTCTAAAACACACACAGACAGATATACAGGTGAAAAAAGTAAAAACACTTGAATTAACTATTACAAGCCATTTGTAACAAGTGGTAAAGTTAATCCAGGATGTCTGCACCTCATAAATGTTTGTAGTGTGTTGACATTGTTGGATTTGCTCCCCAGCATTGTCAGCATTTGAATGAGTTTTGTCTAAATGAGCACAGCAGTGTCTGAACTGTCAATCCAGTTCTGATTCATTGTACCGCCTCGAGAGAAGCCTGAATCACTCCGTCAGCTGTTTATTCTTACCGATTTCCCAACTGAATTCAGACAAAAGCAAAAGGGAGACACAGCCGCTATTATATCATTTGTACTGTTTGCAAATGAGCTCTATTGCGTACACTCAGTACTCACTCTAAACATTATCTCACTGCCACTGTAATTTCCTAAGATCAACTGTGCTGTGGAAGATATTTTTCACCCAGATATAACCACCAAATTACTGAAGGATTTTCTATTCATCATGCTCTTGGCATGGGCACCCAGATGATCTCACGAGTTGATCACAGCGTGAGGCACATCCATGTTGCTACTTTAGTACCAGATCTCACAGGGGACTGGAGATTTTATAACTGGGCATGAATTTGTGGTTTTCTGAGCCAAAAGTGCAGCATTTATGAGGGAAAGAGATTACAGTTGCAAGCTTATTTAAGTCTTAAAGAGAGAGTTCAACAATTTGGAGATACATTTATTTGTTTTCCTGCAGAGAATCAGATCAGAAGTTTGATACCATTATCATGGTTGCACGCTAAATATGAAGATGCAGCCAGTAGTCAGTCAGCTTATCATTGAGACTGTAAACAAGAGGAAACAGCCAACCCAGCTCTATCCAGAGCTCACAAAATCCTTCTTTCTTTGCTCGACCAAATCCCGGCCCAGCACATAACTATGTGCAAGCATAATATCCCAATAAAACGTGATTGCTTGTCAGATGCATAGAATCAGTAGATTCAGTAACCCCTTTCCTGATGACTTCACGGTCTCATAAACTCATGTAATTGAAAGTCGCTACCAAATGAACTAAGATGGGAGCAGCGAAAACACTTGAGCTTAAAGGGAAAAAAATAAAAATAAATAAAAGGGACTTCACTAACAAGTAGGCGACGAATGACCAGACTGCGTTGAGCTGATAGAAAGGCAGTTGTTACAACCAAGATATGCAGAAGAGCATCTCTGAACGCACAACACATCAAACCTTGAAGCAGATGGGCTATAGCCGCAGCAGGAAACTGAGGCTACAGTTCCCATGTGCTCACCAAAATTGGGCAATAGTAGATTGGAAAAACGCCGCCTGATCTGATGAGTCCCGATTTCTGCTGCAATGCTCAGATGGCAGGGCCAAAATTTGGTGTAAACAACATGAAAGCATGGATCCATCCTGCCTTGTATCAGCAGTTTAGTCTGGTGGTCATGGTGTAATGGTGTGGGGAATATTTTCTTGGCACACTTTGGCCCCTTAGTACCAACTGAGCATCATTTAAATGCCACAGCCTACCTGAGTATTGTTGCTGACCATGTCCATCCCTTTATGGTCATAGTGTACCCATCTTCTGATAGCTGCTTCCAGCAGGATAATGTACCATGTCACAAAGCTCAGATAAACAGGTTTCATGAACATGACAATGAGGTCACTGTACTCAAATGCTCTCAACAGTCACCAGATCTCAATCCAATAGAGCACCTTTGGGATGTGGTGGAATGGCAGATTCCCATCCTGGATGTGCAGCTGACAAAATCTGCAGCAACTGTGTGATGCGGTCATGTCACTATAAAATCTCAGAGGAATGTTTCCAGCACCACGTTGAATCTATGCCACAAAGAATTAAGGCAGTTCTGAAGGCAAAAGGGGGTCCAACCCAATACTACCAGGGTGTACCCAATAAAGTGCCCGTGACTGTATATTCAGATGGTTGAACAGCTTTGGACAAGTACTCCCACAACACTTTTGATTAGTTCAATTATTTAAACCCTTCTGTCATGTTTGATGAGTATAAATGATTAAAAATCTGCTGACTCACACTGACTATGAACACAGAATGAATATAAACAAGCATGTTAACTATGGACAGAGCCAGACGAGCTGTTCACCCTTTTTAATGCACTAACTGGCTGAAGCCAAACACTTAGCAGACAGCTAGGACTTCTCCTGCAAGAAAGTGAATGAGCATATTCCCCAAAACACTGAATTAACTCTTGAAAGCCTGGAAACATGGGAAAGGCAGCAATGTGTATCCATAGTAACCATTAACTGTGGGTTAACTGCACTTTTAATAACCCTATTTTATGCGATTTTCTATTCTTGTGACATCCATTAGCCACCATCTTCAGTCTGCTGTGATGCTTCTGAATTGCAGCACTCACCCAGGTTTTCTCCTCCCCATACATCCATCATCATGTCATACTTTCCCAGCTGCTCAAAGTACTCTTTATCCATGACAAACAGACCGCCTGCTATCATTGGTGTCCTGGAGGGGCAGAGGGAAAAAAGAAGAGTGCAGGAAGATAAAGTGAGTAGATTAGTAGTGTGTTAGTTGTGTATGAATATCAGGATGATAGGGTGAGTAACTTTTTGAAGCGTGTTTGTTTACTTTATGGGAGCGATCGGGTTGCCTTGTCTGGCTCGTCTCTGCTCCAGAGTCATGTAGTCCCATTTAAACACCAAATTCCAGTCAAAGCCTGCCAACATAAACACACACAGAAAACAGGACAATTATGACCATTAGTTGGGATTAAGTAGCAGTCTGGTTGTACAATTAGATTTGGCAGGTTCATATTAGTTGAAGGGCAGCAAGGTGGCATGGTGGTTAGCACCGTTGCTTCACTGCAAGAAGGTCCTGAGTTCGAATCCACTATCTGGCCGGGGCCTTTCTGTGTGGAGTTTGCATGTTCTCCACGTATCTGCGTGGGTTCTCTGCGGGTACTCCGGTTTCCTCCCACAGTCCAAAAGAC
>VUQI01060022.1:0-18371 GCA_015106735.1 Paratilapia polleni | reverse complement strand
CCTTTTTTTTTTTTTTTTTTTTCCCCCCCCCCCCCCCCCCATTCTGTGTTTCTGCTTTTTGTTTTCTTTAACAGTATGTACTTCTTTGTCTTTATGTAGTTAAAGAAACTGATTGCAGAGCTCATTACCCAAGAATAAGCTCCATACTCTTCATATTCATACTTTGTTTATAAAGTTGTTTTGTTGAGTAAACAGAGGTAAATATTTACTATTCTGTCCTGAATTAGTGCCCTGGGCTGGATTTAGTTGGAACTCTGGCGCTGTTTCTATGCGTCTTTCTTTTATTTTTCTAATCTTTTTTCCAGGAAATTCTGGCAGAAGACAGATGCTGATTTGTTTTTGTTTTTCAGACACACTTTTTTTGACTGTCAAAGATATTTTCTTTGAGAAATTACCCATTTAGATAAGGTAACAAGGGTAGTAACTACTTATTTAGAAAGTTTCTGGGGTATAAACTCTAATATTTCTTAATCATTTCTTAATAATCAGAGTGTGTTCACTAGTTCATTAATGCAGCATATGTACGCAATATTTTTGCTTTGAAAAGCATAATATCAAATAGTATGTTCGAATTATGTGATTTTTTTTTTTTTTTTGCATTTTTATTTAGAGTCCCCACAATGCAAAATCTAAAATAGATTTTTAAAAAAAGAATGACACTTAAACGAGAGTGGCAACTCTCAAAGTGCTCTGCAGATTACGCACAAAAAAACCCTTTAAGAAAAGTCCGACGTTACTTGTTCATTAAGAAAAAAATCCATATGTGCAGGAATACTTTTTGCCGCTTATGTTTTTGAGTGTGTATGTATTTGTGTATGCTGGCCAGTGCGTGTGCCACATGTGACAGATTAAGCGGGATTAGCATTAGCCTGACCTGCATTCTCCCACAGCTATTGTTGCGTTGAGAATACAGATTAATCGAGATCAGAAGTCAGTGGAGGACTGAAACAGAGTTTTTCAGACTGCACAGACAGAGCACAACTGGAATACTTAATGTTACATTTACAATCTGATTCTTGAAGCTTCAAAGTGAGGTTTCTACTAACTTATATAGTTAGAGTTTCTAAAACAAAACATATATTCAGGTTTCACATGAGTGAGGTGAACACTAAGAAAACGTAAGAAATTTAAATCTATTATACTGCATAGAGAAGACATAAGATCAAATGGACAGCATACCACCAAAAGACATGTAGAACAGAGGCAAAACAATTGGTATTTCCCAAAAAGAGTGTACAAATACACCCCCACACAAGTATCTGTTTCTGGTGTGTAATTAGGATTATCTTTGCGGTCTTTATCTTGTTTGTTTTGGTCTTTTTTGAAATCAGTGAAGGTGGCTGCCCTGCTGTGCAGACCTCCCACTGGAAAAGGAAAACCTGCCACAGAATCTCCTATTCTGACCCCAGTCCCTCTGGCAGCATGAAATTCAATTACAGCCAATTTCCCAGCTTTCACAACTGCATTAACAGCAGCCCTTGAGAAAGAAAATATCAAGTGGTGCACAAGTACCAACAGGCACACATTTACACATTCACATTTATGCAAACATGCACACTTATGATAAAGTTGCAAAGATTTTAAGTTGTGTTCATGCTTGTCACAGATTTTGCACACAAGCACACACACACCTGTGTCTGTGTGACGGGGGTGGTGCCTTTGTTTTCCTGGGAGAGGAAGAAGCGGATGGACATGAACAGCTCGTGAATGCAGACTCTGAACTCTTCCTCATTCTGGCCTCCTGTGGCCAATGAAAAGAGCCGACGAGACTGGATAATGTATTTGAAGATGTATTCGCTGGCCTGGAGGAAAGAAAAAATAGAAAAAATATATAATTTGTTGGATGATAAAAAGTACAGAAAGTCTCTTCCAAGGAAAGCTGTCAAATAACAGAGTAATAGTAAATTTTGTACTGATGTATTTAATCCAAACCGAGTTTTATGATTTAATTTAACTTACAGTAAAAAAATACTGGATAATCCCAATGAAGGTCAGGCGACAAGTGGTGAAACAAAACAAGAAATCTGAACACATCACCTGTGGCATGTTATAGAGAATTTAAAAAATGCAAGATTGACCTCTAATGAACTGCATATTTAGGTGCAACCTGAGAAGCAACCACCGGGATCAAAAAAATAAAGCCAAACTCAAAGTGCCAAAAGCTGCAGTTCCTCAAATGGCACAATTGGCACTCATAATTTAGTATTCCACACTCTAGTCCATATAGGGTCAGTTCCGGCTCCAATAAAAAAAACAAGATGGCCAGGAGTAAAATGCCCAGCTTGAGGCTTCAAAACTATAGTCTAAAAACCAGTGGGGGACATCACTGTGGCCACCACCATCTTTTATATACAGTCTATGGTAAAGCCCTGGCAGACACGGGTTTAAATAAGTAAAATAATCAATTCACTCGAAAATGGTCTTTAATTTCAGTATTGTTGAGCTCATTTATTATATAACAGTTCTTCCACAGTGTTCTCCTTTGGTTTTTTTTATTAAAAAGGAATTTGCCTAAAGATAACAACCTTCTTATGTTCAATACACAATTAAACCTGTCTAAAGATATTCCGTTATCCACTTCTACATGGAAAACCCTGCAAGCACATCTGCACTGTATCCCTTATTCATTATTTACTGCACTACAGATTACCAGTTTACTTCTGGTGCAGAATCTATTCTGTGAATCTTAAATGAGGAGCCACAGTTTGGGTGCCGCAATGTGCTCCACTGACATTGTATCTGCATGAGTCATTAGAAAAATGTGATGAGGATTCCCAACACCAGAGGCACTGCGCTTCTGCTGATTAAAATTGCATGCAGTGTAATAGACAGAGGAGGGGAATAACGAATGGTGGAACGATGTATTCACTGCCGATGGGCAGATAACTTGGCAGGAGTGGCAGTGGATGGTGTAACTGTGTATGTGTGTGATTGTCTATCCATAAAAGGCAGCTGCATGTACGGTATGAAACACTGCCCTGGCTGTCTCTGCGTGTGCCTCACCTTGAGCACCTGCTGTATGTGATCCTGATGCTCTGCATCGACAATGCGGTCCACGTACCACTTCAGCACTTTGATCAGGTCCCTGAAGAAGACACGCACACACACACACAGACAGTACCACTAGTTACCTCTAGCTGCATTGCTTCTCTCACTGGATTTGGCAAATATAGATGAGGCAATGTCATGTTTTAAAATGCAACATTCCATCATCCAATCTTTAAATTAATTCAGATCACATTAATTCATTAACACAATGTTACAGTTGTGTGTAATAATCTTGAAATGAGGGCAGACAAGTGTAATAAAAACTCCTTGCCGCTCACTTTAAATTGGAAAAGTTTGAAATTAAACTCTTCAACTCAAGAGACAATCTTCATCCAGCAGTGCGCTTTTGACAAATATGGTAGTGAGTACTTAATGAGAGGAGTTTCTTATTCTAATCATAACTGGATGAAATTTTGGTTTCCTGTTTATTTAAGATTTGTATATTAAGATGTAGCACCTAAAAGGAAACAAGATCACAGGTGAAAGAGTTTCAAGCAGATGAATGTGGCAGCAGTCTGTGCACTTAAAAAAAGCACGAAAAAAAATATCAGAAGAAAGCACTGGGTACACAGGGCGAAAGAAACAATTGGTGAGAACAGCAGGTGTGTGGTGGATGAGAAATGAGAAGTAGGGAGGCTGGCAAGCATCATTTCCCAATTCAGTTTTCATCAGCCAGGGGGCACCAAAGCATTTCATTCACTCTTCTGACTAATTCAAAGCACAGGACTGAGCAGAGCTGCCTCTCAGCACTGACGTAGGTTGGTCTCTCTCATCCTGCCTGCTCCTGTGATATGTTATTAAAACACAATGCGTGGCTAAGGCTGCAGCATTTTATGCTCAAGATGCTGCTGTAGCCTTGAAAAGCTGCATTTGTTAGAGATGAAAGCTGAAACATCATATACCTGTAGGACAAAGCTCCAGCAAAGTGGCTCTCAATGTAGGTGTCCATGACTGGTTTAAAGTGCTGGAATTTACTGTCCTGAAGGAGGTTGATGATGTGGACCTAGGAATAAACGCAGAAGACAAATTACTTAAAAATGAGGCTCTGATTTCTCTTTTGCTCTTAAGAAGCCTTTAAAAAAAAATAAAATAAAATAATCTCAATTCACACTGTGTGATACGATTTTCATGGATGCATGAACATATGCGGTATTTGTTTTTACTTCCAGATCACCACAAACAATTAAACAAAGTTCTGTGCGCTTTTAATAAAGTTTTATCTACGACGCATGACTTCAAAATTGAGCCTTAAGATCTACTCTATTGGAAGTGAAAGAGTAAAATCCTGAAAGTCTATGCAGATTATTCACTTTATTTCAGAGTAGGCTAAGAGACTAAAAAGAAAATAAAGATATTTATATATTGCATACAAATCTCTAGAAATTAAAAAAAAAAACATCACTTAGTGTCTCTCTTGTCTGCAGGTTTTCTGTTCAATGATGTGAACTTGTCCAGCCACAGAATGTAAGTCCATTTGTCCAACCTGTTTGATCTCAAGCAACATAAAGCAAACCTGATGACTACACTGGCCCACTAGACCTTTCCATCATTGATAACACCACAGTGAGAGGAGAACATGCATTCATGTGTCAGTGTGAGACTGATGCAGAGAGAGAGAGAGAGAGATCGATCTCCAGGCTCACACTATCAGCTCAGTGCAGCATGACCGGGTTGAGATTGCTTCAGTGAGCTCTGAAGCGTTACATCACTAGATCTTTCTCTGGGAGTTTGTGTTTCTGTTCTTACTGTTGACTCAAACCCTATCAGATGGTGCCTGACATGTGAAGAAAAACGGAGAATACAAAAAAGATCCACGGACATGACCGGGCCATTCGGACAGCTGACTTACCAGCGAATCAAACACCTTAAGTCCATATCTCTGGGAACTTTCATCCAAAATCCCAAATAGAGTGTCTAAGGTGTCCTGGAGAAACTGTTAGAAAAAAACAAAAGAGACATTCATTCTCTCAACCTGAACTTAAAATACATGTGGACTGAAAACAAATCAGAGACACTCAAAACTTAAGAATGCCAGAAAAGCTGGAGTGAATCAGGGCTGAGAGTCTGACTGTGGGCCTACTTTGACAATCTCCGAGCCATCGATCTCCTTCAGCTTTGATAGGCTGTCATTGATCCTCTCGGGGTGGGCTCGCCACTTCAACAGGTCCAGCATATCACCTGAAGAAAGACAAAGAGGGGTTAGATGCATAGAGTACAGTCATAGCAAAAGAGGGACTTATATGAAAAAAAATGGAAGTGACAAGCAGAGGAGATAAAGACATCCCTTGTTTGTTTGTAAAGAAAAAACAGGATTATGAGAGAGGTATGCACCTCAGATCACAAAGCAGCATCAAGCCCTTCAATTATAGCCCCAAAGCCTCCAATGAATCCAAACAAATGATGACATTTTCAAGTGCAGTGGGATAAGGGAGATAAAAAGTCATTTTCCTGAGCAGGAGTCCCTAGACATATGCATGAATAAAACATAAGCTTCAAGAAGAAAGTCTTTTAGCTGTCTCTTTAGATTCTGTTGAACCTGAAATGTGTCTTTTTGCAACTTTATGCTTAAAATTCAGTTTGTGTTTGTACATTACTGCTTTTCCTTTATGTTTATATTCAACCATCTACTTAATGAGGTAAAAAATAAAACAAGGATCCACAATTTTCAAGATTCTTATAAGGCACGACTGACTTATAAACACCAATTAAAATCTGTAAAAGCGTAGCAGCCAAAACACTTCACCGGGCAAGTGGCCAAAATGTCAACGCCTGAGTCTGGTTTACCGTTCTGTGTGAGCTTGGTGGAGCAGAGGAAGCTGGTGATCCAGAAAGATTCCTTGGTGCCTTTCAGCGTTTGATTGTTGGACGGGAGATTGGCCTTGGAGAACGGCAGCTTCAAGTAGCGCGAACAGTCAGCCAAGCTGGTGTTCTCCTCACACTGGAAGGAAAGCAAGAAAAGCACATAAAAGAACATCGAAATGCTGAGTTAGTTTAAATGCCAATTTGTTAAAGCATTTTATCACATCATTCAGTTTGACTGATTGAAAACAGGAAGCAAGAGGAGATACAGGATTACATGGGTGATGTTTCTAATTACTGCACAAAAACGCATTATATAGGTGTACTACATCAAAAATCTTGGGTGGAATCTACATATCAGTGATATTCAGCCTGATACAGATGTCAGTAATGGAGGATTAACACAGGCACATTTCAGGCTTCAACACTCTTGCCTCTCATTCCCTTTGAATGGGGTGATGTCATATGTTGCGTAGTAACTGAATATCAGATCTGTCGCTTTGCTTTACTTACACTGCTTGCACTGAAGACTTGAGAAAAGTTCTCCTTTTTGTTTATTTAAAAACTCCTGCGGTGCTACTAGCCAGTCAAATCACATTATATAAATATCTTGAGAGAGCGAGGTGGTTGCTTATGTTGCTTGGCATCAAACATCAAAATAAAGGATAAACTGATCCTCATGGTGACTAATCACCCTGCCACATATTAAAGTTAGCAACAGACAGATAGCATGGCTCCAGCTAAAACGCTGTTAGCTTGCCTTGTGTGCAGGGCTGCAAAAGCAAAGATAACTGCTCAAATATCAGGCCCACCCACCGCCAACTGTTGAAACAATGTATGTGAAATCTCCCCATTCGAGCATAGTTTAATTAGTCCACATAGTCAAGTTTAGCCCACAGTCCCATGATTCAATGCCAGGTTACATCAGCTGATAGCCTTCTGTGCACCTAATTGGCAAATCTCATATGCATACAGTACTGTGCAAAAGTCTTGAGCCACCCCTCAAGTCTTGAGCCACCCTCTTCTTTATATTTACATATTGTATGTTTGTACATATAAACATACAGTGTTAAGCCACCCAATGTAAGGTTTATACCACAGCTGCTCTAAATTGACAGTATTGGTAATTACCAAAATCATTTTTTAGGTTTCTGTAATGGTTAATCCACCAGTATGCAGAAGCTCTTTAATCAAAATGATATTTTTAATGGTAAAATATAATTATTGTTTTTATTGATGAATTGTCGAATTTACCATTTTACAAAAAAAGCAGAAAAAATAGTAAAGCACATTATTATTTTTTAAGATGCCAAATTACAGTTATTTACTTGCATTGCTGAACAGAAAAATTTGTTTTAGGGGTTTTGTTATGCTTCATTAATTTCTGACTTCCCAGAAAAGTCCAGTGTGCCGGTTCAAATTTGGGTATAAAAACGTCAGTTGTACATGGGAATACAGTATATAAGGCAGAAACAGAGTTTGTGGAATTCTAATGAGCTTGAAAGTCAATATTTGGTATGACCACCTTTATTCTTCAACACAGCCTGAACTCTCTTAGCCAAGCTTTCCTGTAATTTCTTTAAGTAGTCTTCAGGAACAGTTCTCCAGGCTTCTTGAAGGACATTCAAAACTCTTCTTTGGATGTGTTCCATTGTGTGTTTTTCTATCCAGGTATGCTTTTACTGCAATGGTAGTTTTTTTGGGATCATTGTCATGCTGAAAAATCAATGATGGTACTTTTCTGCTTTCATAATTCCACCAAGCCATGACAGAGCCTCTGACCTGTTGCCACTGATTTTCAATCCCGTTCTTGTGTAATTTGGCATACCTCAGCCTTTCTACTGAGACCATTTCTGACGAGGCTTCAGTGAACAGTAGATGGATCAACTGAAGGTCCAGATGTATCTCTCAGGTCCTGTGTCAGGTCTTTGCTGGATTTTTTCCTATTTCTTAAAGTCATGACTTTCAGATACTGTTCATCTGCTGTAGATCGCTTTTAGGCCTGCTTTCTTCTTCTTCTTCTTCTTCTTCTTCTTCTTCTTTTGTCCTCCACTTGTCCAGTTTTGTCAATTTTTTTTAAAGACACACTGCACAGCATGCAGAGATATGCCAAGTTTATGACTACTAGCTCTTTGGGAATCCCCATTTGGTGCAAAAATACTATTTTATGCCTGTCAAAATGTGTTATCTTACAATTCAAAATTGGCTCTTTGCTAAGTTGTGTGTTATGTGAAGACACAAAACTGGTTCATCCATTAGGTTAGGTTAATTTTTTTATGCTTCAATGATTCATAGGTCCGTGTCAACAAACAAAACACATTCCACTGAAAATGGTCAGATAGAAGGACTGGACTGAAAATGAATGAAAAAAAATCAACCAATGTCAAGACCTTCAGAGAGCCTGGAGAACTATTGCTCGAGACCACTTTTGAAAAATTACAAGAAAGTCTGGCTCCTTGGAAACAAGATAGAAAGAAATGAGGGGTGGCTCGAGACTTTTGCACAGTACTGTATCTCATATAAGCTGCAGTAGCCTGCCTACAGTTGCTGCTCCCTCTGCAAGCTCCTTTGCAACCAACTGCTTAACCAGACTCTTCTTTTCATGCTGTGTCTGACTTCACTAATGCTGTATCTGCTGTCACTGATACCTGCTCTGTTTTGTACCAAAGGCCTTGCTGCTGATCTCCTTCCTCACCCTCTTATGTGGGGAAGGCCCTTAAACAGAGCCATAATGCAATATATAAACTACTGTTGATGTAAAAAAACAAAAACCAAAAAAAAAACAAACAAACAACTCTTCTTCTGACTAAAGTGTTCTTGACTGAAATGAGATTGTGTTATGTTAGGGATTTAATGTGCAGCCTCAATGCACAGCTGAAGCTGTTTGAGCTCCAAAGCTACCAAAGAATTTGGACTGATTCCTCTGTGTCTATTTTGGGTCTAAGGAGAAACTAGGCCATGCCAGTTTCATTGAGCTTTTCAGCAACTTTCATCTGGCATTACAATGTGCCTTTACCCCCCCTCTACGGCGGGAACACACAGGGAAGAGAAAGTTGTCCACTAAAACCAGCAGACTCAAAATCTGGGGTTTGGGAGGACTAAATCTTGCAACCTGACAAGAAAAAGTACAATTAAAATAGCATTTTTTTTTTTTTTTCGTTTTTACAGACTGCTGAAATAAACCACAGATAACCACAGAATAAATAATCACATTTTTGGACCTCTCACTGCCAATAAAATACATGAATGCACTCCATGTTTCTCTCCCTTCCACAGAGCCGGACGTTTTTGGACACACCCTTTGCCTGCAGCTGAGGAAAGGCATGTAGTCTGCAATTATTCTGAATTACACCCAAGACAGCATTGCAGTAGGTTTTAACTGGGGATACTGGTCATTTTATTTGGTCTGGTACTTTGATATGTCAAACCTTAAAAGTGTAAAAAAGATTACTGTGATTCTCTTAAAGAGGCAAAATGCAGGAAAAAAAGTCATTCTAAATAAAGAGATGCAGACTAACTCTTACACATGCACACACAAACAGAAATACAGTAACACTCACACCTAGTTAAACTCAACTTCACAGCTTGGTAATGTTATGTAAGTGGACATTACTCACTGGCCTGCTAGGCTGTAATTGAGTGATGTGAGCTGTTTATTGGCTGGTGGCACCTAACTGTATCATACGAGATTGCTCGCAATTTGCCATTTAGAGGGAATGATTCACATAATAATATACAGGGTGTAATCCCATCCAAAGTATCCTTGACAGCACCTGTGAGATGCAAAACAATGAGTGGGTTCAGTTAAGATGATGTGGAAGGTACAATTTACTGATGAACATGGTGAACTTGGAACTTTGTTTCCCTGTCCACTGAAACCTTCAGCTTTTTTCAGATGCCATCACAATCTCAGATGGACCTATGTCTCACGCTGAGTACAGTACAAAGTCTAAGCACTGTACATTAGCCAAAAACAAATATCCTGCCAAGAACAGGACAATTTGATTCTTGATTGCTTAGCCAAAGTCTAAAGAAGAAGGAGATTGCTCAGTTAAAGTGTACAGTAGGTGGTGAGGGTATGCAGGTCTTACCTTATGGATAATGAGCTCATGAGCGCCATCTGGCAGAGTCCTTCCATCCTCCTGCATCAGAGGAACAAAGGAGTAGCCAAACAGTTTCTTCTCTCCCTTGTCTTTAGCTGTCGAACAACAACGCACGGACATGATATTGAGTCCAAAAATAGACTAGCACGGACTGCATCAAAACAAACATCTTCTTTTTATTTTCAACAGCAGTAATTAATACATTTATTTAAAGGCACTTTGAGTAACTTTTGATCGCTGAAGTTGCTGCTACATGAGCAAATCTGTGCCAAGACGTGCAAAATCTGTACACGTTCCTAGTATTGGTTTCAGCACAATCAAAGGCCAAGAGCCCAGGTTAAGATGGATGTAATCAAAAGAGGTTTAAATACTCAAAACTTGTGGTTTGCAAATATTAGATAATTCATTTTAGTAACAAAAACTTAATTTGAAAATGTATTTAATTAAGAGGAAACTCTACAGGACACCTCTAGTCTGTCTTACAGTATCACTGCTGGACATATTTGGAAATCTGCAGCTTTAACCACACTGCTGTAATGGCAGGGTAATGTGATGTGACTTGATTTGACTAAAACTACCACCAAAAAGCAAAAAGTTGCTTTTTTCTTTTTCTTTTTTTAAGGTTGTTAATTTACTCTTTGAGGACCGGATTAATGTGGGCTGCTGTGTTTTTATGAAGCTTCTTCTGAAAGCTCTGGGCATAATTTGCATTATGAACACATGTAATCTGATTTATCTGCTGCTTTCACAGCAAAGTGTTAATATGTGCACAGCGGGAAGCAAAAAGCAGAGCACGAGGAAACTTTCTATTTCCTTTCATTGCAACACACATTGTGATTTATTTAGGCAGTGCCTACCAGTATTTTGTGGGTATGTATGTTTGTGTGTGCTGTCTTTCCCCAAGAGAAGCAGGTTTTTGCTGTATCAAACTAGAAAATGTGTCATTTCTCTCTGGCTTAGCTGTTATTTAGTTTTTCTACTAACAAAGTCCAGTAAGTACCATTATAATCAAAAGAAGATTTTTACTTCCATCTGCAGTATGGATCATGGAGAAGGGGAGCACAGCAGCAAGACTCAACAGATATGAGATTAATCTGGTCAGACACATGATGAAACTGAGGAGTTAGGGTAGAGGTGGGTTGTAAAGCGGCTTGCAGCTGCACAGCAACGGTAGGCAGTCTAAAGCAATTCAAATATTGTGACTTATTATGAGATTTGCCAGTTGGATAGAAGGCTATCAGCTGAACCATCAGCAGATGTGGGCTGGCATCAAGATCAGATGATCTGCCAGGTTTGTACCTAACTTTGCGGCCTGCATGAATCCTGGCCACATTATGTAATTGCAGTGGCATTCCATCGGGGCAAGCAAGGCAGTAATGGTTGCCCAGTAAAATCTCAAAATGGATATCAATTAAAACCAAAGGGAAAGCAATCTCTCTCATATCTCAAACAGCGTTCTGTCTTTAAATTACTGCCATCTTGAGGCCACAGTTGGCTATTGTCTCTGTTTGCCTTTCTGTAAAAGTCACTGCACGCCACTTTGTCATTGTATATTACAACATGACAGTTTGGAGGCTTTTTTAAGATTTTAAACTATAATGAAAGGAACAATTTTATATTTCATATTATTAAGAGAATAATGAGCATGAGGTCATTAGCAGCAGCACTTTAAATTTATTCATGAAGGTACACCTACTGCAAATTGGTTAAACTGTTGCTGAATTACATAATTTACTGTATAAACAATCAGATAATAAAGCATTGCAAAGTTGATCCTGGCAGGTCCTTATAGTTCCCATTAGCACCATTTAGAAGCAACGCCGGATAATAACGAGTTCAAAAACAAATTAGCATTTAAAAGCATATTCAGAAAAAACAGCCTTTCCATTATGCCTTAATTGAAAATGAGAGTGTGTGCTAATCAGAATTTTGCAGGCAGGTTGCCCACGAATTGGGAAGCCATGTGTAATATGGCCTCCTCAGGTTGGTGTCACCACAGGCCTAAATTGGGATCTTAATAGGCAGCCCTTGGGTGGCAATACCGGCACTGCCAGCAGTAATAAGACTACTATATCTGCTGCACACAGCCACACAGCCTCACAGCCTGGCATAATAATATCGACTTGTTATGAGAGAAGAGACTCTGCCTTCTCCCCAAAGCACAGAAAGAATGTGAGAGGGAGCGAGCCATATTTTGGTTACAATTAAAGTTTTGTCTCATTAGGAAATGAGAAGTTGGACAAACTAGTATCATTAAGGAAGCTGAAAAAAGAGCTTATACACTTGGAGACTGTCTATACGGACTGGGCAGAAGGCTGGTAGATTCAAGCAGGTGGGAAAGTACTTCTTTCAAGGTTTATCAGTGATGTGCATGGAATTACAGCGCAGAGTGGAGTCAGTGCAGGATGACCGCTATTTATCTTCCAACTTCCCTGGGTATTCGACTGTGAAGAATGCAGCTCCTCAGGCATTCACACCACAAGCAGATAGTGTATTAAAATGTGTGAAAGTTTCCTAAAAATGTGTTCGCCTAACCTTTCCTGAATAAATAAAGGATACCCGCAACCCCATTCTCACTTACTAGAGCAATGTCGAAACTCAAAGCGGACGTGTGACCCCCGAAACATGTCAACTGGAATAGGGAGCTTGATCTGCTCCCCCCAGCGAGGGCTGTTGTTGTGATACAGCACCAAGGAGTGGTACTCATCCCCACCTGGTTCACCTGAGCCAGCCGCCACGTGACTCTGAAAGACATGAAGAAGAGAGTGAAGAAGAGGAAAGAAAGAAGTCAGGAAAGAGAATGGACTCAAGGGTGAGGCGGAATGGAAGGACACTGTGAATTCATATGTCTGACAGAAAAGATAGGAATGCATTGTAAACCTTCCAGATGTGACAAAAGGCAATAAAGTGAGGAAGACAAGGTTTACATTTGTGTTTATGTGTTTTCGATGTGGTTGCGTGCCATGCAGTGGCAGCAGCAGTGACAGCAGGGTTATATTTGACTCTATTTTCTGTCCAAGGCCTCGGCAGTGCAGGAAACCACAGAGGCAGGCTGTCACAGTGCTGCACCAGAAATGGGCAACACACTGAAGAGACACTTAGCCCTCATCTGGGTCAGCAATGCTTAAATGAAGCGTTTTGCTCCAAAATAAGACACCCTCTATTAAGAAAAACAGGCTTGGCTAGGCATTTAAATTTGCAGGCCTTGAGCAGTGTGTTTAGCAATAAAGGTGTTAATAACAAAAAACATTGCTAAATAAGAAACATAAGTTGTGTTCACCTTTAGGATCTGTCCATCAATATCCAGCACATACACGGTGATCTCAACGTTCCTCGCTACGCTCTTCCCGCCCTTCTCAAACTCTCCTTTTTCCAGTGTGATGTAAAGGTCATTCCTCATCTCTCCTGCAGGAAATAGGCAACAAGGCATTGATTATGTACATGAGCTAGCATTACTAATGACCTATCTGCAGATTCTTTGTGCAGTTCCTCATGGCAGGGGTGGACAGCGTTCACATTAGTGGCATTTAAAGATATATTTTCTGCTGACACGAGATATGACATTTGGCTGCCAGAATGTTCAACATTTAAAAACTGCTGTGGGGGTGGGGTTTCTAGAGAAAAGTGGCATGTTTAAGTAATCAACAAGAAAAAGTCATTGTTATAACATTTTAAGACATCACATCAAACTGCCAGTGAGGTTGAGTCTGACAAAGGTCAAACGGGGATAAAGGAATATGCAGATTTTACTTGTGATGTGTTAAAACAAAGAAGTATCTATTTTTGAGCCCTAATTACTGGTTGAATAGATGTACTGGGCTTTCAACCAGTTACACCAAAGAGATATTTTCTTACTACTTTTAGATACGTGAACAGTATTTAATAATTCACCTGAAAGAAAAGCCTGAAGGTATAATTTTTTTTTTTTTAATGCTATTTGCTTTTTAATGACTTTGGAGGTTACCCTACATGTGGGTCTGAAAGCCCAGGCTCTGAACCAAGGGCCAAGGACAGCACATGAAATGATGTGCAAACACATTAGGTAAATCAGATAAATAAGTAAGTGTAAATATTTGTATAAAATAGCAGCAGAGCCCTCATTCTTTCTTATTAATCAATCAATTCATGCACATAAGTTTATATTAACCAAATGTATTTAAGATGTTTAAGAATATGATCATTTTTCAGGATCCTTAAAAGCTAAAATCTGACTTATAAACCTCCCACAACAACCTCAGCCTCTTCTGTGCTCATGTGCTGCAATCTGCCCAAAAAAAAAAAACAAACACTGAGGGAAAATAATCCCAGGAAGGAATAATCTTTATCTCTTTGTTATAACTGCAGCTGAATGTACAATGACTGGAGCCATTCATATATCGCTTCCTCCTGTAGGGGAAGTATAAATGCAAAGCATGCTGGGTGAGGAAGAAAAAAAGGCCTGTTCCGTCTACAGTCAGACTGTGGTTTGACACATATAACTTCAGTAAATTTGAGTGCGCATATCTATCACTAGGGTTAACACTGATTTTCAGCTCTTAATCAGACAAATGCATTCTAATTCTTATTCACAATGAATTCTATATTCAGCCATACTTTACACACACACACACACACACACACACACACACACACACACACACAAAGAGCGCAGGAAGGTTGACAGGGCCACTTTTTTTTAAATGTACAATGGGAAAAGGGGAAGTGGAGAGGGTGGGGGCAGAGCAGCTGGACAGAGAAAAGAGTGTGTTTGTGTGTGACAAAGAAAATGAAGAGAAGGATACAGTCACAAACAAATGCGGAATAAGAAATAAGAGGAAAAAGGAGGGGAGGCAGTCTCCTTTGCCCAAGGGCAGACTTACACAAGCAGAGAGGGTGAGAGCACTCAGCGTTAAGGGTTTTGTAGCAAGAAAAAGACAAAGGAGACGGTGTACATAAATCTGTGTTAGAGAGGTGCTGGGGGGCCCACAGTGTGTGGTTCCTCTATATCTTTGTGACCAGACAGCATACCTAACTTTTTTTAAGACATCGGCTTTTCGGTGGAAAAAGTCCCCTAATGTTCAATTGAGCCAGAAAGCGAATTCAGACAGTAGCCTCCCTCCCTACTTTTCCCCAAGCGTATGTACATATAAACATGTGGCTGTGTATTCATTACCCAGGCAATAAGACCCAATTCAGCTAAGCCCGAGGTGCATTTACAGAAGCAGCAAAGTGTCATCTCTCTACCTATAATAACATAAATATTTCATCTTTGTGAGGGTGGAATTCAAATATCTCTCGACTCATGCAGCAGGTAGAGATGTTGGGATGTCAGGTGTAAACAAGACAATTACAATAACTAATTTTGAGGCAGGCCAACAAATACAAAACAGAGTAGAAAAGACATATAGTTTATAACCTCAAAATGTGTCAGCTAAAACGTTATAGAACAAACACTTACATATGATGTGAGACATAAGTCTGCACTGCCTTTTTATTAGAAACCTCATCTTTACACATTAAAGTTTAACACAGTTTATGGGTAATAGGTAAGGTCAGTGCGGGTGCTCAGTAAGAACCCCTGTCTCATAAGAAGAGGGGCATCACTCAAATCAACCAGCTGTGGCCTGTCTGTATGCTAGACAGCTTCATTTTCTCTTGCAGTCCAAAGAAATTGTGAAATGGTCAAAGGTGCGTACATGACAGTCTACATATGCCTGATCTCTGCTCTCACTGTAACAAACTCATGACCCCCACAAGGTGTGTAGAACCGCTTGCTCAGTGCTTGCTCCAGGGGATTACAACCCTCAACATGATGAGTAGTTTAGGGAATGAATAGTGCATGAATAGAGGGAGTGAGGAGTAAATGATTGACTAGGCAGTCAGCTATAATCAGAAATACAGCAAAAAACAAGACAAAAAAAAAAAAGAAAGACCAAAAATACAGTAAATGTAGAAATACAGCGACAGAATGTTTAGAGTAATTGACCGATAAATCAGCTGACACAGTTACAAGAGTGCATTTGATGAAATGTCCTATGTAATCAAGTTTTTAATCAATGTTGAACCAGGACCTTTGGGCAATATATATACATGTGAAAGACCAATCCTAACTGTACACAAACATGAACATAAGGGCCAAATATTCATTCTTTGGAACTTGGAGTCATAAAAAGTAAACCATTATGTGTTTGATAATACCTTCAAAACATCCTGATTATTACATTATATCTTGCTTGTTTTCCAAGGACCCTCCTCATAATTGACTTGGACTTAGCATACCTTAGACTTAGCTGATAACCTAAGCTACACAACATCACAAATGGTTTATTGCACCCTGAGGGAAATGAGTGATTTCATGACAGATTGATGTAATGTGTCACAATCATATCAGTGTTTCCAATGACCCAAAGATAACACGGAGTGGAGTAATGGACACTATATGCTTGCTTTATAGAGGTAAATTATCTGTGCACTTTTTAATGATACAGCACATTTTTTCTACAATTATTTTCCAAACATCTTGACGATGGGTCCCCAGACCTCACTTTAAGAACCACTGCTTTGACACCTACAGAGAAGTAGTCTATTACTGAGCGACAGGAAAGACAGCTGACGTCCAGAGATGAAACACTGAAAGGTGGTGAAGTTCTTGCACACACAGCAGGAAGGTAATGGGTGTTTGCGGTGTCTTACCTGGCATAATGACATCTGAGAAACCCAGTTTTCTGGTGATGGACACACCACGGGTGAAAAGGACCATGTACTCCCGTCTTAGTTGCTCAATATCCCCATGGAGGAGCTGCAGAGCCACTGCCAAACCTAAAAATGAGATAGTGATAACAATCAAAACATGACATATCCTGTTGTCATAAACAGCCACAACATGGCATTAATTTATCCTCCCTTATCCCTTATCAAAGCTCATATTAAATCATAACCCTATTCCTACAGTATATAGTAAACAGCTTTAAATTACTGAGAAAACTATGTGTTCACAAGGCCACAGCTCCAGTTTTGCAAACCAGACAACTACAATTATACCTGCCAACTATGACACTTGCATGTATCAAAAGCAAGCAGACACCCATGCATATATAAACAAGTAATGCAAACAGTCTGTGAGTCACCCCCAGCTCTTTTTTATTAAGAGGAAATCCTACATGAAGGCTGTCGTCTCAATTCAATATCCTTATGCAATAACTCCAAATGTCAGCAGAGCTAAATTAAAGCGCCAGCTTGTATTTAGGGCTCAAAATGCATCGCCTTGATGTCTCTGCCTGTCCACAGAGGCAGATACATAAACAGCTTAACAGCAAGGGAATATGGAAGAGACTAGATGATGACGACAATTATTATTGTTGTGGATGTTTTGGGGAAAGTTGGGAGGCAGCGGTGAAATGGTTCATTAGCTGTAAGAGGTTTCAGTCAATGAGAGTCAACAAAGAGATGTGACTTGTTTGCAAATTGGATAGCGGTACATTGGACTACACTGGCTTACAAAGGCAAAGAACAACAAGAAGAGGAAGTGCATATCAGATAGAAAGCGTGTAATGCCTTTATGTTGTGCCTGTTATAAATTAACCTGTAGAACAGACCTACATGAAACCTGTTTAAACGGGTTCAGTGGCTTTTGGATAGTTTTCACAGGGCACATGGGGACAATGCAGCAAACAAAATGCTTTTTATCAACATTTATTTTTCTTTAGTCAGGCTAGTTTATCATAAATGACACCGCCCTGCATCATGAAATCTAACACTTGATCTTTACTAAGTTGGGGTTGCTGATTTCAAAAATAATATCCATTTTGCACGTCATGTTTGTTCACAAGTGGCAATCATAAGAGATTTTGCCTTGTGCGAGCGTGAGGAGGGTGAAGAAGTCTTCTGTGACCTTTAATCACCACCTAAACCATCTCAGCTCTGGCTGTATTGTGAAGTTCTGCTCCAGGTCAACACACCTGGCTAAATTCTTTGCAATCCTCACTAGTCGTTTGTCTGTGAAGATATTTTTCAATGCTTAAACCTGATGCAATATGGCCAGTAACAGGAGAAATTATAAACATGATCCAGATGTTTTTTTGCTTCATCTGTGGATGCTTCACTACATCCAAACAGAGACAAAACATAACAGATTTTGTGAAAAGGGCATACTTTGATTATTTTGGTATGAAACTGGGTGAAAACCTCAGAGCATGGACTAAGGGAAAGAGAAAGAGCTTCGGGTTTTGGTATTCCAATGGTATGGAGGGAGCCACAGAATCACTTTGATGACTGCTACATCTGTTTAGTCAATATTTCTGGATACAGTTCCAAAACAAAATCATCTATCAGTTACTCTAACCTGCCATCAGCAATGAGACCTGTACCACATTCAGATGAAATACCACCTCCCATTTTTACTGGCTTAGTTGATTGTTAGTTGAGTCTGATGATGTTTTGTCT
>VUQI01060021.1:21068-46552 GCA_015106735.1 Paratilapia polleni | reverse complement strand
ATGAGAACATAATCCTAACCTGTAAAAGGAAATGATCCCAAACCACAATGGTTGTGGTTAATAGAACAAGCTGACACTTAATGTTCGGCTTCTAAAGTTTGCACTTTGCCTAATTCAAGCTACTTGTGGCTGTTTTCGAGCCTTGGTTTGCTTTTACTTTTTGCACTCAGTTAAACTCTGTTGCAATGAGTCATTGCAAACCGTAATTTTACAGGAAGACACGCGTGTTTGTGTGTGTGAGGTAATACTGAAACCATTGGAGCAACATAGATTTCTTTGATGAGGCCACAAGCACAGACGTGCAAGATCGGCTTTGCTCCAGCACAGTGATTAAAAAAAATTAAAAATCAGTCTGTCTTTTCCACAGGATGATATCAACGGTTTAAATGTCACTTGTATCTGCCAAACTACTTTTAGCAGAAACAGTGGAATTACAACAAAAGGAAACTTCTGTGCTAGTCTGATCACACAAGACCTGACTTCCTAATTAACAAAAGCTATCATCCCAAGAGAATATAGCTCAGCCAATCTGTTAAATATGCCAACAAGCAGTGAGCATTTGCTTTGATCCAAAAGTGTGACATGAATAGTGACAGTTTAGATCATCTTCAGATTACCCAGACTGTCACGTTTAGGCAACCAAAACAATATTTCTCTCAAGAACTATCCCTAATTTTGTCAATAACTGATGCAGATATTAATGGGGTTTTTTTTGGTTGGTTTTTGTTGTTAATTTTTCATCTTTTTTGTGCCAGTGACACAAAGAATCTCTAACTGTTATAAACTGCTTTACAGTCTTTTAGCAGTACAAAACTGATGGAACAAACAGGCCATGGGATGCCACTTAATGTCATATTTTTTGCAAATAGGCCCATGGACATCACCAAGGATGATATCGGCTAATATAAAATATGGGTGCATCTCAACTGAGAACCACTAAATTAACATAACAGAGACTTGTATTATAAAGATCTGAAATACGGTTTATGTGTTTTGCTGCAGATAGACAACCATTCGACTTTTCAAAATCTCCTTCGGGCTTTTACCCTTCCATTGAAAAGCTGGCTGAGCTCCAGTATGACTGGGCGACTTTATATTCTCAAGAGCTCTGCAGTTCCATTTTGAAAGATTAGCTTTTGGCATTTTGGAGCAGTCGGGGAAACACCTCTTCATTTCTCTGATTGGATCATATTTTTTCCTTCACTAAGTGGGGAGACCTGCTTACCGTGGTTGTCTGTTGGTGATTTCTTTCCACCCCTGAGGTGAAATTGGTGTACCAATATAATCTCTTTTAGGTTCACTTGACCCCCTGTCTTTGGGTCAAAGTGGAAACTATAGTTAAAAGACGAGCAGTTGCACTAATGCAGCTAAAAAAGAAACTTGAAATGTGATGTTTTTGTTGTTGCAGATGTGGAGGTTTTGCTGAATATTAATGATACGATCCACTTTTGGTCCCTGGATTATTCTGTTTAGATGATGGGAATCAAATCCCTGCTGTCATAATCTTCTTGGGAATGCACAAACATAAATTCTAGAGCAGATGCCTGATTGTGTGTGTGTGTGTGTGTGTGTGTGTGTTGCTATGCCCGTGTGCTTTGTAATAGGTTTTTACCTATGACTGGGTGTAGCAAAAGTTTTCTTTCTGAATCCATATATTGAACAGGTAATTCTGCTTGTGTTTTAAAGTCAAAGCAACTATAATTGACATTTTTCTATTAACAATGAATAACATGAGCACGTGTATGTGAAGAAGGTCTTTCTCACCTAAATTATCACTTGACTTTGTGGTTCCCGTAAGCTCTGTGAAGCTTTTCAGCGCCTTTCAGCTTGTTGTTTTCGTTTTCTGGGCCTGCAATTCTCTCTTATGTCACCGTGGTCATTGCATTGGTTTACATCGCTGAGCATAGTGGAACATTCAGCTACTGAAGAGCCAGGCAGAGACCGGTTGACAAATTAAAGAAAAAACCTGAACCGTTGATGTAGTGGCTCTGTGATGATGTGGGAGGCATTTTGCTGGAATGGTTTGGGTCCACCTGTCCCCTTAGAGAAAACCGGTTCCTGCAAATCACTGCAAAGTTGGAGTGATCATCTTTATTCTTTGATGAAAGAATTATATCCTGATGGGAGTGATCTCATTCAGTATGACAGTGTCCTTGTCCATAAGACAAAAGAGGTCACTCAATGAATTTGATGATTAAGAACATGATATGAATCATATGCTGTGGCCCTTGAGCTGCGTCCACACCAGAAGCGATTTGCAGCAACGTGGCGACCAGAGACCTTAGAAAGTGAACAACATTCGGTGACTTTGAGCGACTACGGGTGAAATAACCGCAGAGGACGCAAAGTGGGCGGGATATGAGATAAACTTTTCTCAACTTCCAGGGGAGCGATTGAAGCGACTACCAATGAGAGTACCAATTCGGCTGTTCTGACTGCAGCTTGTGGCCCAACACCTTAATAAGACACTTCATTTTTTGGCCTTTTAATTTGTTATGCATTTCTATATCCCTCAGTACTTAGTAAAAGAGTCCAGTATATGATATTTTTGACTATCATTAATTGTCCTAACACACAACTCTTCTGGGTAGCCGCTAGATGTTTAAAGAGCTATATTAGAAGTTAGCCACTTCTAAAAGGATGATAAAATGTCAATGTCACAGGTGTAATTGTACCAACTGATGTGATTTTGGCTCATGTTATGTCATCAGTTTCACTAGAACAACCAAGCCGGCTGACAGTATGAGGTTAGTGAGAAGTCTTAGGCACAGACTGAAAATAAAATTTTGTATAGAGTCAGGAGCACAGAATTGGCCTGAGTGACAACTGTCTGTGCCTTGGCTCTAATTTACTGTGGCTTTAGCACTGTGACTCTAATGTCAGTCTGATTGCACAACAGTCTCCGAAACACTGACACCCAGAACAACAACAATAACTCAAAACAAAAAAGACCCACCACTGTCAGACATCCGCAGCAGACCAGTCGCCCCAGCAACCTCACCACCAGGGATCAAGGAATGTCTGGCTGGAGTTCAGAACCAGCAGTGTCCTGACGTGGGGGGGAGGTTGATCCACATTTAACAAAAACATTCACAGAACACTAATGGACCCGTCCCTATGTGGTGACTGGAGGGAAAAGGGGAAGTTAAGTGTCAGTGATGTTTTTGTGCACTAATGCCGCTCCACTGGGAATGTGCTGACTGTTGCATAAGTACTGAGATGAAATAAAGGTATTAATATTGGATGTTTTCCCACTAGATGTCATTGCTTGGAAAAAGCTAATTAAACTCTAATTCTGTACTGATTTTTGCCAAAGATTTCCATCAGGAATATGAAGTGGGATCATAGTTTTTTTTTTTTTAATTTAATGCCAGCTAAGTCAGTGATAAGGCGATGCTGAACTGGAGACGAGACATATAAAGGTAGACTAGATGGTGAAAACAGAACTAATTCAACAGTGATTGAAAGAGAAGAAAGTCTGTGTCAGATGATGCATACACACTTAAGAAAATCAAGAATAGAAGTCAGTAAAGTGCTAAGAACCTAGATTTCTGATTTCTTGGTTTTGAAGTAAAAATCATAATTACTCCAAAAGTTATATAAACCTAAAGTTAACTATTGCCAGCAATATTTGTGCTTTGTACTATTTTTTTTTTTCCTGCAGTGAGAACTCAAATCGCCTTTTATATTTTCTTCATCATTTACCTCCAGCTTGTTGTTTATATTCACATATCAATAACGACTTGTCATTTATTTGCAGTTACTGAGCCTGAACACTTTATTGATGGGGCTTTTTTGATGACCTGGCTCACTGTAAGGTGCACTACGAAAAGTGAAACACACAAATAAAGATGAAACCATGACTTTTAAACACAAAATATATTCTTGCTGATCAAATCGGATATCTTAAACTCGACTGTGGGGTTTTTTACCTTACGTGAACATGTGCTGTATACAGTATGAACAGCACGTGTCTGTTTGCATGGTCACAGCTTTAATAACATCAGTAGGTAGAGAGGTGAGTGAGCCCCCCAGAGAGGTTAACAACCATATGAAGATTATCTGGAGATACATGCTAAATTATTGCTTCATCTGCTGTTACTCACTTCAGCCTATCAGAATATTATCTGCGGTTTAAACACCACCATATTTCAGACCGACTCTGGTTCCTTCTGTTATGGGTCCTGTTGTGTATACTGAGTTTTATGATAGCTCTTTGAATGTTTTTTTATTTATGAGCATTAAGAGAGAAATGCATTAAAGGGAAATGCAAGATACCCAGTACTCTGTATTATGTCATTCAACCAGCTGTGTGTTTATGTGGTCTTGCATAAGAGCTTGTTAGCATATACTGTATTGTGTCTGTGGATTCAGCAGATGACTACTGCAGTCTGGAAAAGAGGATTAGCTACACACGCAGTCTCTCTGTTATACCAAGCAGCCAATCAAAACGCAAGCAGTGAGCTAACCAGACAACCAACCTTGCCGCAGCTTGTTGTGTGGCTAGCCAATCCGAACCCATCTTCATAGAGCGCTTTTAGGATGATTCAGATTGACACCCGAGTCGGATGTCTAATCTGTGATTAGCACGTCTCCCACAATCTTCCTGTTTTTACTCACATTCTTCCTGTCTCTTTGAATGTTCCCACATCATCTTGCTCTTTTATCTCTGTCACCACTAATCCCCTCCTTTCTCCTCTCTCCAACCTTCATCTGTCTCACCATCCTTAATTTTTTTTTTTTTGTTGTAATATCGCCTCACTTTGAGATTGCTAATGCACCTGAAGGTCTGTCTTACAAGTGAAATATTTTTCCCCTGTTTAAGATGCATAACACCTAATTGAAGCCTCCTGTCTTGAACATAAAGACTTGTTTTCATGTATACAATAAAAATATTTGTAAAAAAAAAAATTTGTTTATTCTCAGGCTTGGTGATGTGCTGAGAGTCACTAGGCATGAATATTAACTGGTATATCCATTTTTACTGTTGCCTTTCTTAATTTGAGGGTTAGATTTGTAGTTCTTGACACATTACTTTCTCAGATGGATTATTTCCTCTCTCAACTTTTTATCTCTCCCCATCTCTCTCAGGCTTTCAAAGAGGAATTGGAGAGTCTGATCCAAGAGCAGCAACGGAAAGGGAATAACCCCACTGGCCTGCTTGCTCTCAGGCAGATCGCAGACTTCTTTATGGCCAGCACAGTGGCTGGTTTCAACACTTCCCCCCTCAGTAAGTGGTCACTGTGCTCGTTACCCCAGACAACCAGACACTAACACATGCCATCCTTGCCCAGGGTGCAATCACTTTGAACTGCACTGAAAAACAAAAACACAGCATCAATATTGGAATACAGGAGATCCATACACAAACACGAGCTTTGTGTGCTAAAGGGCATAAATACTCTCAGACAGCCCAATCCCAGACTCCGGAAGAGCCGTGCATATTTCCATGGGTTTTGATCCTTTGTGATTTCTGTCCAAGAGTCCATATGTGAAGTCTGCTTCCAATCAAAGGCCTGGAATGCACATCTAATGCTATATTACACGTCAGAAGCTATATAGCCATTCAGTTTGGTTCGTTCTTAAAATATGCTCGTAATGAGTGTGTCCTTAAAGACAGAATAAAGCATTAAAGGATGGAGTGGTGTTTGCATCACCTCACTGTGTAAATTAGGATTCTAATGTGGAGTCGGATGTGTCAGATACATCATTAGATAAACATCCAGATGCTGGATACAGATGTCTGGTCCTGAGTGGCTGTAACTGATTAGTATTAATACCACCTGATCCACAATCAGCTTTTTTAACATTCCTGTTTTGTTTTTTGTTTTTTTGTTTTTTTGTTTCCCTGCTCTCATCATCCATGATCATTTAGGCCTGGGGATGGTCACTCCCATCAATGACTTGTATGGAGTGGAATCCACCACGATGGTGAAAGGTGAGAAGCTGACACGCTGTAAACTGGCCAGCCTCTACAGACTCGTGGACCTGTTCAGCTGGGCACATTTCGCCAACTCGTACATCACAGTAAGACACCACTGCAAGCACACACATGGAGTGGAAAATTCCCTATTTACTGTCTTAATTCTTTTATTCTCATTTTGAGGGTGCTTTGCTCAACCACTAATTGTTTCTAGGTTACGAACAACGTCTTTGTTGATATCATATCTCAAATAGCTGGCTTGTCATTGAAAGCCAAGATTAGTGTGTCCTTTGGCATGGTTGACAGTGTTTATACTGTAAATCCTACCATTTCTTGACTGGTCAGTGCAGGGGAAGTAACGCTGATGAGAGGTACAGTGCTTAACAAATTTATTAGACCACCTGTCATAAAAATGAGAAAGACCCTCCAGCATCACAAAGTGCTTTAATGCGGACTCTTTCCCTTGCAGTGAGTTCTCGATGTTTTACCATTTTGAACAGGAGTGAGGAATTTCAAACTGAATTCATGTTTTTATACCTAAAACACATGGCACACGGGACTTCTGAGAAGTCAGAAATTAATCAAGCATAACATTCAACCACTAAAACTCATTTTTCTATTCAGGAATTTGGCATCTTTATAAAAAAATAATAATGTGCTTTACTATTTTTTTCTGCTTTTTAGTAAAACAGTAAATTTGAAAATTTCTGGATAAAATTATCCATTTTAGCTTTAAAAATATCATTTTGATTAAAGAGCTTGTGCATGCTGGTGGATTAACCATTACAGAAACATAAAAAATGATTTTGGTAATTACCAATATTGTTAATTTAGGGAAGCTGTGGCATAAACCTTACATTGGGTGGTGGTCTAATAAATTTGTTAAGCACTGTATGTACAAAATAACTTTAATCCATTTTCATTCCATTTATTATTTATAGGCACATATTGTTTAAACCTATATTAAACATGCAAACTTTCTGTTGTTTCCCCCAAGTAAGAGGTTGATAGGTTGCAATGTTATGCAAGTAAAAAAGTGTTTGACAATTAGGAAAACATCCACACATTAAAAATAAGTCCGCACATGCATACAGTCATGTGAAAAGTCACAGGACTCTGCAGTCCTGTGAAAAACAAAGTACACTCCATGATTCAGTAGCTTGTAGAACCACCTTTAGCAGCAATAACTTTCACAGCGAGAAGTTTACTTTCATTTACTGTATGACTTTATCAGTCTCTCACATCGTTGTGGAGGAATTTTAGCCTAATCTTATTTACAACATTTATTTGGTTCATTGAAGTTTGCGGGCATTCGTTAGTGCTCTGGTAAGGTCCTGCCACAGCATTTCAATTGAGTTGAGGTCTGGACTTTGACTGGGCCATTGCAGCACCTTGATTCTTTTCTTTTTCAGTCATTCTGTTACAGATTTTCGGCTGTGCTTTGGATCATTGTCTTGTTCTTCTTGCATGACCTAATTTGGGCCAAGCTTCAGCTGTTGGACAGATGGTCTCACATTTGACTCTAGACTACTTTGGTATACAGAGGAGTTCATGGTCAACTCAGTGACTCGAAGGTGCTAGGTCCTGTGGGTGCGAAACAAGTCCAAATCATCACCCCTCCACCACTGTGATTGACAGTTGGTATGAGGTGTTTGTGTTGATAGGCTGTGTGTGATTTTCGCCAAACGCTGCACTGTGCATTATAGCCAAACATCTCCACTTTGGTCTTGTCTGTCCAAAGGACAGACTACGTGCCAGAAGTCTTTTGGGTTTGTCCAGATGCAACTTTGCAAACCTAAGCCATGCTGCCATGTTCATTTTAGAGAGAAGAGGCTTTCTTCTGGCAACCCTTCTAAACTAGCCATACTTGTTCAGTCGTTTTCTAATTGTACTGTATTATCCCTGTACTAATGAACTTTAACATTTAACATGCTAACTGAGGCCTGTAGAGTCTGAGATGGAGCTCTTGGGTTTTTTGCAGTTTCTCTGAGCCTTGCACAGTATGACCTTGGGGTGAATTTCCTGGGACATCCACTCATGGGAAGATTTTGGCATTGTGTTAACACACGTCTAAATGCTTCAGACCAGCAAACTGCCAAAACTTCTGCTTTTATAGAAGTGGTCACACTTGCTGAGGATGCAACTGATTAGAAGCACCTGCCTGCTACCTACCCTCTTAATTCTTATGGAAGCAGTAAGGATGTACTTAGGTTTTTCACAGGACTCTATGCAGTCTTGTGAAAACCTTTTCACAGGACTGCATACAAGGGGACATTCGTACAAGTCTAGATACATACATTTTTACATACAAGTGTGAACTACTGCCAACATTAAAGGAATATGTAAAGAGTGTTTAGGCCATCCATCCATCCATTGGTTTAGGCCAATGTATGAAAATGTATTTTCAGTCAATCAATTAATCAATCAATTAAGACTAAAGGGTACAATATATACATACATGATTCTTCCTTGTTCCATTTGTTGCTCTTCTCATGTCCACCTGTATTTTTGTATCTTATGTATATATTGCTAGTTGTTTTATTGATTTTATTCTTCTATAGTTTTTTGTGTGTGTGTGTGTGTGTGTGTGTGTGTGTGTGTGCAGTGAGACACTCTATGGATAGGGGCTACTATAAGGCAGTCTGATCTTCTCACTATTCTTGACTCTGCCTGATATTCCTATAAACTGTGCCTGCTATTGTTAGCACTGCCTGGCTGGGTTTTAGCCGCTGCCTGTAGGTGTTTGGTAACCTGTGATTACTGAGACGTGCCTGTGCTCTTGTAATGCAGGGACCATGTTCTTTGAAAATGTAAATCTTTACAGATCAACTATGTGAACACACAAGATTATTCCAGTTAGATTATTTAATCTGATTAACATAAATTCATGCTGGTACACTTTATTTATGCAGGCTGTTATTGCTGCTGTTTCTGTAGTCTAGTTTGTTTATGAAGCAGAAGATTAGTCCTTGTTCCAGGGAGCATTTTTGCAACATTTTTGCATACCTTGCAAGTATTTATAAAATCCATTTATTATACATTCATGTATCTCATTTTGATACACACAAATTCAGATTACATTGAAATAATAAACCTGCCAAAATATGATAGCATTTTGGTAGGTCATAGTCCTTTGCTTGATGTTAGTCCTTGCCTCCCTCAGGTGCATCCAGTGAAATTTGGAAATAATTTAAAATTGTACTAATATCATACGAAGCCCTGCATGGCCAGGCTCCTAGCAGAGCTACTTACTCCAGCAATCTGCCTCTCTTATCATCTAATGAGGGCCTTTGAACTGTTTCTTAGTTGAAATCCAGAGGCGACAAAAACTACATTTTGGAACAGCCTTCCTCAATATATCAGGTCTGCTTAACCTCAGGTTTGTTTTAGTCGTCTGATTTAAACTTTTTTTAATAGGATGGCATTTTCTTAAACGTTTTCTACTGGTTATCCTGGTCATTTGCCCTATACAAAGTGCTATACAAACAAAATTATTATCATAGTGTAACCCCTGTCGATTTGTAATCTGAATGCTGGACTGTTTTCCACTAATTTGGATTGTTTGCATGGATTATAATATCTCATTGGCATGCACAGATTGTATTTTTCATTTATTTAATTAAATTAGGTAATTTGTCTTCAGGTGTGACCTTATTCGACTCTTATTTTCGGAATGAACACAGATTACTGTAATCTCTTGCTCAGTGGGGATCTGAGGTTACATGATAAAGCAGCATGAATGTCTCATAAGAGTGCCTGCCCTGGATTAATCCTCCTCTTTAATACTCTTTTACAACATTAGCAGTACTGGGAACATTTCAGTTTGTAAAAGAGCAGAGAAAGATTTTGTTTATGTCAAAATTTAATTATCCTTCACTGAAACTGACCGTGTTTGGGTATAATTTCTTCTCACCCCTTATTATAAGAATGTGTGTGCATGTGTGTGGAAGCTAAAATTAAATACATTAAAATATGAGTTTTTCTCAGTGAGATTTTATCTGATCTGAACTGACAGTAGTATATACTGGATTATGGTTCAGTAGAAATCAGTGTGCTTATAATCGTTTTTCTGCCACAAATGTTGTTTTTCTAGCTGATGGCCTTGTATTGCACATTTGTATTGTTCATATATAAAAACTATATTTTACATATTTGACTTAAAAGACCAAAATAAATAAATATGACTGTTGCATACAGTGTAATATGAAAACTCTCTGCCCTGTATTCCACAAGCCTCGGGCTCTCAGCACACAGTTGCCTGCGCTCCATAATTATTGACAGGTTTGATGTACTCAGCGAGTGGAAAGTATGGGGAAATTGGAGTTTCAGTTGTCTACCCCCAGGCTGATGACTGTAATGGAAAGATTAAAAGCAGTGGTCACATCACCCACCCAGTGCCAAAATACAGGCTGTTCCTTCACAGCTACCACCTCCCTGTTTATTCCTATCACCTCCATTTTCACTTTCTACCAGCAACGTTAAATAGATTATAGAGGATTCACTTATTTAAAGTCTGGAGCTAAAGCTCTGCAGTTTATTTTTAGATTGTCCAAGAATAACAACTAAAGTGACAGCTTGATTCACCAGAGGCATCTAATTGAAGTAAGTTACCTTTGCCATGTGGGACAGTGTTGTGTAGTAGAGCAGCCAGTCAGTTGGAGACTCAGTAGGTCAGCTGAGTGTTGTCTCTACTCACCTCACTCACTTTCATCTGTTGTACCAGGACCTGCTGCACCAAGAAGCTCCCTGCACAGCTCCATCATGTCTCTACGGCTCCTGCCTGCTCTCGTTATGGACAATGATGAGGATGATGATGGTAACTTCACAAAATGGATGAGTAGTTACTGGGGTCATGGAACAGAAGCTGTACATTCCAGAGAAAGAAAACGGAGTTTCAGAAGACCTTCAAAAACACAAGTTGATCGAAGAGCATCACTCCCGACTGCGGTAAGGACCACCTGCATTCCATGGATTTATGCATGTGACTGTTAAGCTGTGCCACATTCGATTTTATGTATGCACTGACATTTAAACAGCAGCAAAACACATTAAACAAAACTTTTTTTCTTTTTTTTTCCAGTTTCTGTTGCATTTTACACTACGTATGGCCAGGATGCTTTTAAAATTGACAATACAACCCAGTTTAAATGTAATTAACAAAAATACTGTATGTACCTTCATGATTAACAGAAGAGAAGGAAAGTACCAGCACTCTCTGATAAATATACTTCACTATATTTATTAAAGGGCCCTTTAATAAATATATAGCAAGGTACATTTTTCAGGGAGTACTTTCTTTCTCTTCTACATTTCTTTAAGACCAGACACCCCAAACATCAAAGATCTTGTACTTTCACTGATTAACTTCTAATATGACTGTATGGAATATTTATAAAATGCATGTACAGTTTTATTACTCAAGCAATAAAGCTGAAAAAGACAAAATACAGACACATGTACTGTACACTTGTCCTACAAACTGGAGTGAAAACTAGTAGAGCTACCCAACAAAAATCCTTTAGTACTTTCTACACTGTTGTTTTGCAAAATTCCTCCATAAAAGCCTGCAAAGTACAGAATTATTGATGCTTTAAGTGGGTTGTTTTCTATTACGTTACATCAGAGTGGTCAAACACTGCAAATGCCCTGCCACGTGTTGAACTAAGAGTCTGTTTACGGCCTCATTAGGATAATAAGAATAATTTTATAAAGAATGCAGACCACTGTGCTCTTTGTGCTGTTTCTGTCTATGTAGGTCTTTAGGAATTTTTTTTTTTCAACCAAAAATACCCTCATGTCTGATATAATTTTCTTTTATAATCTTTTTAAGTCATGGGCTGCTGCATGCCAAAGCTCTTACACACATCTTACACATATTCTCCATGCAGTAGTGTTGTGACTCTTTTTCTAGCCTCTGGCTATCAACAATTAAGCAATGTGGATTTTTTTAGGAAAATGTAAAGGTACAACTTATAATCATAAGATATACAAGCAGAGGCACAGCCTACAATTATGCAGCTAAATTTAGTGATTTATATTCATTATTAATTACACTGAACAGGTCAAATTATCTATCTGCAACAGGAATCTAAAGCAGGTGGTAAGAGTCATAACTGTGCAAGTGTGTACATATAAAGTGGCCCCTCTGTGGAAGAAAAGAAACCTATAGAGCCCACGTGTGACAATGGCATTAGCAGTGCATGGCCACAGGATAAATAACTCATTCATTCATTCATAAGCAGTGGAAATCACTATATTGTTCTTGTGTCTGGCCATAAGATTCAAAATAAGTTGCTTACTAACAACACTGGGTGAGCACCACAGGGCTCTTATTATGAAAGAAGCATGGATAAATAAAAAAAAACAACTTTCAGTAATAACCAAAATAAGTATTGTTCAAACAGAACCTTTTAGTTGCCAATATGCTGTATTTTTCTAAGTAAGCAAACAAACTGGGAATGCACAGATTCTTGGCCTGATAGTGAAATTATTGGCCAATACACATCTTTAAAATAACAATTTTGCTGAAAACCTATGGCAATGTTTTTTTCTGGGAAGCAAAGAAAACAATAATTCAGAAGATTTTTAGCTCTTCATCACACTATCTTTATCTTGTAGCCTGTAAAATGTAGCCAATGCAAAAGTGGTGTGACACAGGAGATATTATCGGCCACTGTTGTTAGTAAATGTCCCAATAGGCTGATGTCAGTCCACAAGTCTGAGATCTATAAATACCAATGCTTGGCCTATGACAGCTATTGTACCTGACTTCTAAAAACTAGCAACATTAACATAACAAGCCACTTCCTTGCACCTCAAAATAAAAATGCTTCCTGTAAATGCCATAAACTGTATAAAAATGATGGATCTAGCAAACTGTGACATCACCCATTGGTTTTGAAGCCCCAATTTGAAGCCTTAAGTTTGGCATTTTGGCTGTCATGATCACAGTTTATGAAATCAAAGTGAGGAGTGGACACTGTATGCTCACATGGTAGCAAGTTTTCAATTCCAAAGTTGCTACACCCTAAAGTATACCCCGCTTTATCGCCTGTTTTACTCTTAACATAGCCATAATTTACAAAATGAAGAGTCTGTTCAGAAGACTTGAAACTAGTGACTGAAATGATAAACTCATTACAAAACTGTGAGACTGTAGATCAAGAGAAAAGTAGGATAATTTTCTCATAGACTTATGAGAAACTTACCATAGACTTTCTTATAGACTTTCTCATATAAAATCTGACTTCTTAAGGTACTTCAGCTTTGGCTTCACTTTTCCCACCTTCACACATATTTTGACCTATCCTCAGTAAACGAATTTCAAGTAACATGCATCAGATTATTTAGTTACTTTAAACAGAAACAAATCATAATGTCACCCCGGCAGATCTCTCATCCTTTTTGATCCCATATTTAAAGCCACAGGAACACAATAACAAAGTTGTGGCCACCACTTAATAACTTATTGAGATATCTTATTAAGCTGAGGCCACAAGATATACAATCTTTTTTTTCCCTATGAAGATCAGCAACAAGGTTCAATAGAAACAGAAATAACAGCTTGGGTCTAGTGCATCTTTACTCAAAGCTCACAGTAAGCTTTAAACCTTACTTGTAGTAAACAGCCCTGCAGAATAACACCATCTGCAGTTAAAGGTTCAGCACAGTTCAGCAGTTAGAGATGAATGAGTCTAGCCAAACGCCAACTCACAGACTCATTAAAAAAAGCACAAAGAAAATGGTTTCTACCTCTTCTCAACTGTACCTTCACCATTTATGTTTTGCAGATTATTGCTGTTGTGTAAATATATATTTACTGACTGTCCCAAGTCAAGAGGCAAACTATAATTAGGTAGCTGCTTTGCCAACATGTTACTTAAGGATATTAGTGAGTGGGTGTTTACCCCATTCACAGACGTAAGGTGGGGATGGTCATCTCTCTAGTTTAATCTTCTTACAACTGCGCTTCACTTTTGATGGAAATGTGACACAGTTATTTTACTCTCAGATGTTGTTACATGGTGTAACAACACTTATTGTCCTATCTGTTTAATCCACAGTCACAGTTAGATGTCATGAAGTTAAACAGCCTCCATGCAGCTACAATGCCGCCCACTCCCAGCCACATCAAACCAAGAGAGGAGAAGGGGGAAGCCAGGCTCCACCAGAGACCTCGGCGTGCCTCCGCAGATGACAACAACCGCCCCAAGACAGCTGTCCCAGAGAACCGAATCACCACCATCCCAGAGCTTGTGGAGTCATTTGAGAAGAGACTTTATCTAAATGATAAGAGGACCAAGTCTCAGGTGAGCCGGAGGATTTATAAAGATAACTGAAATACAATCAGTTTTTACAATTTTTTACCATCCCAGTGTGTTATAGATTAGCCAGTAGGTCCGTCAGATTTGATGTTCTCTCTCCTTCTCCAATAAGGTATTATGAAGCCCTTAAAGATTAAGGAGTTCTTAGAGAGTATTAAAAGCTGTATTACCTTAATGTGCTGATGACAAGATGACAAACAACTGTGAACAACATGACATAACCCACAAGGTCACATAATTAACTGATCTTTAATGCAAACAATGACCATATGTAATTTAAATTACCACATTTCACTTAATTTATACCAGTTTTCCTGCATACTAAAGAGTATAGTTGTGCATACCTGTTTAGTTCTAATTTTAGTACTTGATTTATCTAAGTATGAAATACTTTTACAATGGCAAGCACAAAGACTCATAATGTTCTTGTTCAGGGTTTTAATGTTAATAAAATCTTCATCTTTCTACATCTTTACGGTGTATGGGACACAGGAAATCAACAAAAACTGATGAAACATAATGCAAATAATGAAATATAAATGTAATATAAAGTACTCAACTTTCTAAAAAACATAGGCCATCCACAGTTGTGTTTTCTGAGTTTTTTTATTATAAAAAAATTAAATATTTAATAATGAAAATAATTAAATTTAAATAAAATGAAAGCAAAACGAAATGAAGTAGAGCTCCTTTACTTTAGTTTATAAGTTATGTATATTAAGTTCATATGACTTATCCTTTTTATGTTCTGCACACTCAAAATAAACAGGGTTGATTTTACCCACCCTTTTGAAGTGTAACTTAAGTTTTTGAGGCAGTTGAGTGAAGCAAACTATCAAATTTTACAGTAAATAGGAACTTTCAGATTAAGATATTTCAGATGGCTCTTTATTTTCTGTTTGTATTGAATATTAAGTACCATTTAAGATTTTGCAGTTGCAGTTTTGATTTTATTTCTTGGTTTTAGGTTTTGAAGTAGCTCCCTAATTAGAGGTTTTTGCTCTGATTTACTGAATCCACTGGTGTCTCTACAATGCAATAAGACAGCATTATTGTTATTATTATAAATACATAAGATATTTAACTCTTGGTCAAAGGTTGACTGGAAAACAAAGTAACTTTTTTGTCTTACAGAATAATGATGATACGTTGTGCCTGATCTGTCATGAGGACATGCGTAAGAATGGAAGGGGAGCACCACATTGTACGCATCGCTTTCATAAAGAGGTAAGACAACTTGTACACGTCAGATCTATTGCATGACCTCTGTCTACACTGTGTTCACTCAAATCCCCGCAAGTCAGACATCAGATCTCTGGTGCATGATAGCAGCTCATTCCTGGACATGCATGACATGAACTGGTATGAAAACACAATGCCTGTAGCAGAAACCTATCCCTGTAGAAGCATGGTGCAGTCTAACAGCCTGAGGTCCCTGGAACTGGATACTTACTGATTATGATGTCTCTGTCTGGTGGGTGCTGAAGGCAGCTCGGAGGTTAGAGCAGTGTCGGCCCCGCAGCAGCAGTGAAGCAGCAGTTTTACAGGGAAAGAAGCTCTATGAGGAGAGGAGGAGGTCTGCAGATGGACCGATTTCCACAGAGAAGGACCAGCATGCGCTCCATCGTCAACATTCCCTGAGGAGACATCGCTGATATCATTCTCTAGAAGGGAAAAATGAAGGATCTGCAGCCGAAGCATTAGGATTTCACCTGAACTATTACGATGATATGACACTCAAGTCTTCGAACATCAGGGCCTCAACTCTCCACTGGGCCCTATCTCTGTGACACCTTTGGAGTCACTATTCTTTTCAGAGTTAAAACACCAGGTTAAAAATGCCTGAAAACGGTTAGATTTTGGGGACTGTTTTTAATTCCTATTTGGAAAAAAAATATTTATTTGAGTTTAAACGTTCAAGGAAAATATTAATAATCAAGGTTCCATCCTTATATTACCTTGCATTTACCTGCTGCCATCCTAAAATACATACAACTTTAACACTGGCCAATAATGTATGTTTCTGTATAATGCCACTTTTATAAATAAGATCAAGAAATGTTGTTGCTTTCCTAGTCATGTAAACAGGGATGTGGCTACAGGGGGGTCCTGGGGCCCTTGAAATTTGAATGCTGGTATCCCACTCAAAATTATGTTGTCATACAGATGCAATCGAGTGTGAATTTTTTTTTACTCTCATTGTAACTATAACTGTGTAATGTTAAATCATACAATAATATGCACTGAAAGCTCTTGTGCTAATTATCGATGTAAAACAACACATTTTTATTATTATGACTCCCCCGAACATGCCTCACAGTGGTTTGGTCCACTGCTTACCATTCTTTGACTCCTTTACTTTGCAAAGGTGAGCCTAGACATTGTTCTTTACTTCTGTCACCCAATAGAATAAAAACACATGTAACCAGGTTGCATTTTGTTAGCTCCAACACAGTCTCCATATTGTCACCGGGTCTCCTAATGGATGCTTATGTAGGCAGGAGGTTTGTCCACAGTTATAATCATTATAGTTCACTGGAATGTCAACCATAACATTTTCTAATTTCCTATGCCCCTGCCACCCTTACTGGTTCTTGGTCCCCTCTGTGCAAAACCATTTAAAACTTCCTTCCTTGCCCTGTGTTCAATTATGATTCACAGCTTGTTATTAGAATAGAAGAGAACCAATATCTTTATGGTTATATTTGTTACATGGTTTTAAATATCACTTAAAGAGAATATTTACAGCTTATAAAAGCATTTCACCAAAACTACAATATGTTTGTGTTTCTGCTGCGATTTGGTTGCATCTTTCTCTTAATGATTTAAGTCACTTTATATACTGTTGAGTCTGAGGACTTGTGTGATTGTCTTTTGTGTTCACTGAGAAGTTAAATGTTAATATTTTGTGTTGTAAAAGAGACGACAGCAAGAGTCAATTAAAAAAACTAAGAGAATACATTCTTAAATGTAAAGTAATCTACTTTGAATTTTACCTGTCTCATAGGTTTTTAAACACAGAAAGCTGCTCAAACTGACCCTTCCAGCTAATGGGAGGATCAGTGTAGATCCTGTTGCTCATGTGTTTACTATATACGTCAGCATGTTGGAAATTACCTCCTGGCATCAGTAAAGAAAATCAATACCTGCAGAAATTGCACATAATACAAATAGAGTGACAGTGAGGTAATGATGTTTTTTAACATGTGTTTCAGTGCATGGAGCAGTGGTTATGGAGGAAACAGAAGTGTCCTACATGCTGTGTCCATGTATCCATGCTAAAGCCCCTCTTTTGGCCTTCTTGTCGCACCACCGTCCCATAACGGTCCTGCACCTACTCTTGAAATGCCTGCATGTGCATGTGACCCACTGACCCCAACACCTCCTCCTCCACATCTCCACGCCTCATTCTTTCTGCATGAACACCTTCTGCCAGATTGTCTTCTGCTGCTGGAGGAAGTTGGAAACAAGAGTGAGGACATCCCATGTAAGAGAGAAGAGCTGTTATTTGGTGGTGTCTCATGCTGCTAATTTATATAAGAGCTCTTTTAAATTCATGCACTATTAGGGGAGGATTTGTTTTTCTTGTTCTTATTTTGTTTTTGATCAAAAATTATTCCAAACACATTGTAATAACATGTAGTTACATGGAGCAAATTTCCTCAAAATTGACAGTATTTTTGGTAACATATGAGATATTTTGTCTAAATTCTGCTGGGTTCGTGGTTCAGGTTGAATGTTTCCAAGTTCTGAACTGGAAACATTGAACTACTCACCAAATGTAATCAATCAACACCATAAATTAGTCTTCATACAGCAGGCAGTATATGAAAGTGTGCAATATCAGTAGCTCTTCATTGGTTAAATCAACAAAATAGTGGAGGATAAATGTCACATATATGAGGCTGTCACACATATAGTCATATTTTAAATCAGTTCAGTCATAATATTATAAATAAATCTAGCAAGTAACATTAAAAGTACATGTTTCATATAGACTATCATTTACTAATAAACCTAACCTATATTTTAACAAGGGGTCATGCAGTCTGACACCAGAATTATACTGAGCAAAACACAAATTTAACCTTGAAAGGAACCTGGCAGGCCGTTTTCCTCAGATTTTCAAGCATTTGCTAAGTTAACCTGCTGCTGGCTCTAGCTTCATATTTAGCACACAGAATTGAGCTTGTTATGAATATTTTTGCAAAACCATTCATGCAGATATTCTACATATTTTTTACCACATTTGACTGATATCTCATGATGACCATAGGTCCTTCATATTAAAAAAAAATCTTGAAAACAGCTTTCAAAAAGCCATGACACTATAGAGTGTCAAAAGTAACATGGGTGACAAATTAAAGGAAAAAGCCAAACCCCTGACCCATACAATGACGGGATCCGGTGGCTCTGTTATGCTGTTAAGCACCACAGTAACTCAATACAAAGTTTCTCTGATTGATGGCCTTTATCTTGTAGTGAAAGATTTCTGTTCTAATGGGACTGATCTCTTCCAGGATGACATGCCACAGGGCATGAGGGGTCACTGAATGGTTTAGTCTGAAAATGATAACACTATAGATCACAAGCCAGTGGACTACATTTACAGTGCCATCCTTGAGCATCATCAAAACACCAAACAAGAGAATATCTTTTGGAGGAATAATGTTTCTCCCTCCAGTAGAGTTTCAGAGACTTCAGTCAGTGCAAAGGTGAATTGAAGCTACTCCACTGGCACATAGTGGCAGAATACCTTATTAAGATGCTTTAAAGTTGATTTTCTTTCTTTAATTTGTCACCTGTTTATATGCTGAGTTTTTGCATGTTCAAACTAACTGTAGTAGGTGCTTTGTGTATCTCAATCAGTGCTATGACAGAATTAAATATAGTTGAAGGTTTTAATAACAGCAAGGACTTACGGTTTCATTAATGCTAGCTCTGCTGTTTTGAAAGGGAGCGAGAGTGCCTGCAATCACAATATTATCTCTTAAGTTATGAAATTCCTCCCCTGCATCAGTGTCATATCTTATCTTCCATCTGCACCATTTTCCTGCCTTACCTAATTAGCTTTTGTTTTGCAAGTAAGAGGTTTTGCACGTGACTTCTATTCGACTGTCATCTACTCTGTTTTCAAACATCTCTCTTGTATTGTGTGTTTTGCACTGTCAAATGACAAATTTACAGTGTGTACTCAAAGTCCAACTAAAAAGAGCTGGCCTATGTATAAATTTACCCATGTAAATATGCAGTTATGTAAAGGTTTATTTTGTAGTTACTGACAGTTACAATTATGTCATGTGACTCGTTAACATGTTGTGATCTCAGTTCATTTAATAACCAGCAAATGCTCAAAATCTACTGTTTGATTTATGTGCAACCAATGCAAATCTTTTTGTACTTTGCAGAACAGATGAAGCCTGTTGGGTTGAGTATAATTATACCATGGAGTTTATATGTTCAGTGTTCAACTATATATTTTTAAACCTTTTGCTTAAAAAGCTGAAGAGACACTGTGATCAACACAAAACATGACAGTAGCAGCACCAGCTTCCAGCTGCTGTGCTCACTCTTTCCATGTCACTGTTGTGGTTTTGCACTCTTGAATAAAAACACACTGAAGGGACACACCCTTGCTAACTGTGGTTTGGTTTGCTTTCAACAAATATGCACTTTTTTAATACATAATTTACAGAGGTTAAAAAGGCCAGTGATGAAAAAAGGTAATTAAATCCTATAATAACACTGTCACAAACATAAAAGACATTTTGAATTAACAGCGAGCATAATTATATGAACAGGGGCTCCATTCCCTTTAGGTGTGCCAGTAAGTCTGCAGGCACAAAATCAAAGCTCTTCTATAGTAACTGAAATGTCATTTTGATCAATGGTTTTATTTGCGCTTGTGTTTAAAAATCTAAATGCGGCTAATGTATCTACACTTACTGGCCACTTCATTAGGTAAACCATTTAACTACTCATTAACACAAATATCTAATCAGCCAATCACATGGCAGCAACTCAGTGCATTTAGGCATGTAGACACTGTCAACACAACCCGCTGAAGTTCAAACAGAGCATCAGAATGGGGAAGGAAGGTGATTTAAATTATTTTGAACGTGGCATGGTTGTTGGTGCCAGACGGCCTGGTCTGAGTATTTCAGATACTGCTGATCTACTGGGATTTTCCCACACAATCATCTCTAGGGTTTATAGAGAGTGGTCCAAAAAAGGGAAAATATGCAGTGAGCAGCAGGTCCCTGGGTGAAAATGTCTTGTTGATGCCAGAGATCAGAGGATAACGGCCAGACTGCTTTGAGCTGATAGGAAGGCAACAGTAACTCAAATAACCACTGGTTACAACCAAGATATGCAGAAAGGCATCTCTGAATTCACAGCACGTCAAACCTTGAAGAAGATGGGCTGCAGCAGCAGAAGACCACACGGAGTACCACTCCTGTCAGATAAGAACAGGAAACCGAGGCTACAATTCACACGGGCTCACCAAAACCGGACAACAGAAGATTAGAAATACATTGCCTGGTCCGATGAGTCTCGACTTCTGCTGCAACATTTGGATGGTAGGGTCAGAATTTGGTGTAAACAACATGAAAGCATGGATCCATCCTGCCCTGTATCAACGGTTCAGGCTGCTGTTGGTGATGTAATGGTGTGGAAGGTATTTTCTTGGCAGTGACAATGACTTCTCTGTACTCAGATGGACTCCACAGTCTCCAGATCTCAACCCAATAGAGGACCTTTGGGATGTGGAGGAACAGGAGATTCACATCATAGACATGCAGCCGATAAATTTGCAGCAACTCCGTGAAGCTATCATATTAGTATGGACTAAAATCTCGGAGGAATGTTTCCAGCACCTTTCTGAATCTATGCCATGAAGAATTAAGGCAAATCTGAAGGCAAAAGGGGGTCCAACCTGTTACTAGCAAAGTGTAACTAATAAAGTGGCCATGTTGTCCATATGATGTTACTAATCAGCAACCTCTGGAGCAGAAAAATAAAGACACAAAGTGCAGTTCCTCTTGTGGCCACTTGAGGTTCGCTCCTAAAATCAGTCCCCATATACTCGTGTGTTAAAATGCTTTACAGCAGAAAGAAACACGTTTATAGCCCACTACAAAGAACAGTGTTGGTCTCAACAGCTAATTTTTCCCTTCATAACAACTGTAAAGGGGTTAAGTTTTTTTTACACCCTACCCTTTTAAACTTTGTTACAGCTTAAAGTGCGCACTTTTAGGGATGTGTTTTTTTTCTGCTAGGCTTCACTGATTCAAGTCACTGAACTGGACCTCTTGACCTTGTTTGTGGTGTTGTTGCCTTTTGGAGCATTTTTAATATAATTATCATACAAATAATACTGTCATGGTCCCTGGCTTTTTGTCCCAGGTTTTTGAGTTTTGTATTATGGTTTATTTGGTATTTTTGGTTAGGTTTCTTTACTATTATTGAGCTCTTAGTTTTTGATTAGTGTTTGTTTCTGTTTTGATTCCTGTTTGTTTCCTTTATTATCTCAGTGTTTGTGCTCTTGTTGTATTCAGGTGCTAGCTTACTAGTTAGTGTTTGCATTTAGTTCCCTCAGTGTTTTTCCTTAGTCTTTCTGTGTTCATCTTATTCCCATTATAGTCAAGAGTTCTACTTGTGTGTTTGTTTCATTGTTTTGGATTCTTGCTGCAGTTTGTGTTTAAGTTTTCTGTTCTGTCATTTGAAGTTTTGGATTACTGTTTTTATTTTCTGATTAGTTTTTGGTGACTCTGCTTCCTTGCAGTAATTCTGAGTATCTGGTTTCTGTTACTTTATGTTATTCTAGGGATTAGTTTAGTTCTTCCTGTTTCCGTGGTGTTTTGGTGTCTGGTATTTGTCGCTGTCATCATCCTCTCTCTGTCTCTCTGTGTTTTATGTCTTGATCTCTTTGGGTTTCCTCTTTCTGTTCATATTGGTAACTGTTAGTATTCAGGTTAGTATTAGTCTTTGATTATTTCCTGTTTTACTTTGGAGATTTTTCTTTCATTTCCTGTGTCAGTTTTACTTCCTATTTGTGCTTCCCTGATTCTTTGATTGTTTCCATCTGTTAACTCACCTGTCTCATTCCCCTCTTGTTTCTACTCTCCCAATTAGCCCGAGTGTCAGTAGGTGCTGCCTGTTTGATTCCCTGGAGTTCAGGATTTTGAGTTAGTTTCCCTTTGTAATCTAATAAAAGGTTAGTTCTTGTTCTCTCCGTTCTGCTTTTGAGTCCCCCATTTGGCTCCTCGCTCTACTCATCACAACAATTACAGCTCGTTGTGTGCTTAATTAAACTAACAGGTCTCCCAAGACGTCTGTGCACCAGTTTTGGTGAGTGAAATTCTGGTATTTTCTTAGGTGTATTCACATTGAATGCAAAGTTTTAGATTAAAGCGAATAAACTTGAAGTCTATGTAATGAGGTGAATTGATAGAAATTTCTGCTTTGCGACAAGAATAGAGGTTAGAGTTCAGATATTGAGGGCAGTGAGACCTACAGTTGAACTTTGCTTTTACACAGACAGAAAAAAAGAGTGTTTGGAAAAATATGATTGAAACTTCCTGATAAGTTTTGAAAATGTTACTGTAACTTGATTCCAACTATCGTTTGTGCTTGACGGTAATGAGTCAGTAGCCAATGAGCATATCCTAGATAATCCTCTTAAAATGACTCTTAAAATGACCAAAAGTGGACTTAAGGTTTAACATGAAATGAGGGGCTCAGTCCGCAAACGCCTCAAGAAAGGGTTTACTGAGGTTGGGGCAGAGGGCCATTTTCCCATAGGCTTCTATAGGACTGCAAGTCTTTTTGCAACCACAGGTATCGCCCCCTGGTGGCCATTAAAAATGCTGCAAGTTTCAGGCACTTTGTCATTGGCTTCCCTTTTCAGAGCCAGGAGCTGCATCTCTTTTACCGTCTTTTACTGTCTGTGGTTATGGTACTTTGTTATACTCCATTATATTTTGGATGCGAATATTGTATGTATTTTAAAGATTTAAAAATATAAACCTAATATTTTCTACTGTAATATAAAGCGACCCAGTGGTATTTGGGCTACATAACAGCAGTTATGTAGCCCAAATGGCAGCTGCAACATTAATGTGATACACACATACACTATTGAATCAATAATGTTCTTGCATAATGAGTAATTTTACTTTAGATACTTTGAGTATATTTTGAAGCTAAAATATTTGTATTATGAGGCTGCTTAAGGCGGATTATGACTCTTGCTCAGTTACTGTTTTCCCCTCTTTGCAAAATACTTATTCAGTAAAAAACAGTTTTTAGGTTCTTGTGCAGTGCCACTTTTCATGTAATACATCTGTTTTAGGGAACAGGGCTGCACATCTTGCCCAATGTTTTGTACACAATTTATTTCTGATCAAATATTAAGCTCTCCTGCTTGGTTCTTGGTCCCGTCCTTTGTCACCCCACTGAAAATATCCTGGAAACGCCCCTGCTTTCCAAGTGTTTACCTCATGAACCCTCACAACTTTCTTTTTCCACTGTAACTCAAACTGTGTGGAGTGTTTGGAGACAATTAGACGAGTAAACTGAGCCTGGACCGATGAATCTCCTGTCTGAGGATGAGGAAGTCTTCCAGCTGCGGTGTACGTGCTGAAAGTCTTGTCCCGGCCCAGCCCGGCCCGCCCTGGCACGACGGAAAGTAGCGGTTTTCTGGGAGCAAGGAGGGACCGAGCCGAGCAAGAGCAGGCGGAGTGAAAGTGCACACGTGGACACCTGAGACTGACGTTACATCCAACCAATCACCGCACAGACTGCTGATGCTAGCTCACGGCAGTCATCCAATGGGAGAGTTTATTGGGAGTAAAAGGCTGAAGAGTTCAGAGTCGGAAAAAATAGGAAAAAAAAAAGGTTGTGAAACGGATCTGGAGCCTGCTGGGATTCCGGCTCGGAGGAGCTGTTTACTTCGTGTCTCACTGAAGATTAGAGGAGAAATCATCTTTTACAAAAGAAAATTTACTTGTGTGATGGGGAAAAAAATCTGATGCTTTGGTTTTTCTGTCTGAGCACTTCATCTCCAGAGATAAGCAAACTTGGGTAAGAGACCCCCCTCTTTTCTTTCTTGCAGTAAAGAAAAGGCTGCTGTCTCCTGTTCAGATATAATATACAGCCAGGCCGATGGGCATCAACTTAGAAAACCCTTTCATACGACACTTGAAAAGATTAGGAAAGTCCCTATGATGGATTTTTGCCTCTCCGTGTTGGTCTGTGCAGTGATCTTGGATAGGAGCTCTTAGATAACGTTGCTCTCAATTATTCCATGCAGAAATATTTCGCTATTTAACTTCCACATGTTTGCATCTGTTTACCAAACTATGCACTCTGTGTTTTATCTCCTAGGGCTAAAATAATTCATTTTATTTTTTTTTGTTCAAAGCTCGGATTCTGTCAAACATCTGGGATCTAAAAACATCGGAAATTCTGTCCTCTTCCTTTCAGTAACCCCTGAGGTATTAATAACCTCATAGATTACTTCCATGAGAACAATCACGTTGTAGCCATCAAACTGAAATACTGTGGGTAATTTAAACTACCCCCAAATTATTTGGTATAAAATTTTGAAGTGACGCACACCCTATTGTCGGTTCCTGCAAAAATGAAATGGGCACCAGATTTTTAATATGTATTTTTAATATGTATTTTGCCCTTAATATGTAAGTATATGTAAGTATTTTGCCCTTGATCTGGAATATAGTTAATCTTACAATGCCCAACACCACTGGATGAGAACATGGATAGGATCAGTGGTGGTATGTAACTTGGTGGTATGTAACTTGGTAACTTGGTTACATACCACCACAACTTTTCAGGCTTCTGTGCAGTGTCACTTTTCATGCATCTCTACACATGAGCATGAAAATCATGCCCAGTATTTTTCGTTTTTAATCATTTTCAACTCGGTTTAGTTTCAAGGATTGTTTCGTTTTAGTTTTTGTTGTTTAAAATGTTAATTTAGTCTTTAGGCAGTTTAGGTGTGTGTGTGGGTGCGTGAGTTGGTAGCAACATTTAAGCTAAGGCTACATTTCAAACTATAAACAAACACCCTTTGAAGACAGCTGACTCTCAGACATCCCAGTCTCAATAACACATCCAAATCCTCCTCATGCTCAGTGTTGGCAAAAAAAATGGACATTTAGGTTTGTAAGTGCAAAATATCTCAGTTCTCATCTTATTCTTTATTGCTTTGA
>VUQI01060019.1:42267-63500 GCA_015106735.1 Paratilapia polleni | reverse complement strand
CTTGGTAGAACCGGGTTGGAGCCTATTTTGCTTTCAGAACTGCCTTAATATATGTTGGCATAGATTCAACAAGGTGCTGGAAACATTCTTCAGAGATTTTGGTCCATATTGACATTAGCGCATCACACAGTTGCTGCAGATTTGTCAACTGCACATCCATGATGCAAATCTCCTCTTTCATCACATCCCAAAGATGCTCTATTGGATTGAGATCTGGTGACTGTGGAGGCCATTTGAGTGCAGTGAACTCATTGTCATGTTCAAGAAACCAGTTTGAGATGATCTGAGCTTTGTGACATGGTGTGTTATCCTGCCCAAAGTGTGCCAAGAAAATATCCCCACACCATTACACCACCAGCAGCCTGAACTGTTGATACAAGCCAGGATGGATCCATGCTTTCATGTTGTCTACACTAAACTCTGACCCTATCATCTGAATGTCGCAGCAGAAATCCAGACTCATCAGACCAGGTAACGTTTTTCCAGTCTTCTGTTGTCCAGTTTTGGTGAGCCCTTATGAATTGTAGCCTCAGTTTTCTGTTCTTAGCTGACAGGAGTGGCACCTGGTGTGGTCTTGTACTGCTGTAGCCCATCTGCTTCAAGGTTCGACGAGTTGTGCATTCAGAGATGCTCTTCTTCATACCTTGGTTGTAACAAGTGGTTATTTGAGTTACTGCTGCCTTCCTATCAGCTCGAAGCAGGCTGGCCATTCTCGTCTGACCTCTGACATCAACAAGGCATTTTCACCCAGAGAACTGGATATTATCTCTTTTACAGACCATCCTGTGTTAACCCTAGAGATGGTTGTGTGGGAAAATCCCAGCAGATCAGCAGTTTCTGAAATACTCAGACCAGCCCATCTGGCACCAACAGCCATGCCACGTTCAGAGTCACTTAAATCACCTTTTTTCCCCATTCGGATGTTCAGTTTGAACTTCAGTAGGTCGTCTTGACCATGTCCACATGCCTAAATGCACTGAGTTGCTGCCTTGTGATTGGCTGATTAGATATTTGCATTAACAAGCAGCTGAACAGGTGTACCTAATGAAGTGGCTGTGAGTGTATATGCACGATTTCATAAAATCCATTGTTGATGACATTTGATTTGGAATAAACTAAGTATAACTATATTATTAAATATTTAAGCATCATTTGTTGCAATTATGTAAAAAAAGGCCTAAAAAAGATAAACGATGAAATCTCAAATTTAAAACACTGACATCTTAAAGTAACACTTTTAAACAGAAATCTGTGAAGGTGGTTAAGTGGTTGCTGCAGTGCATGTTCAGTAAGATCTTTATCTACAGTACTTATAAAGTAATAACACATAACATAATGCTTTCCTTTATCAGTAATAAAACCACAGTCGCTCCTTACCATCTTAATGTGACACATCTCAGCAAGTACTTTCTAAAAGAATTCCACTACTACTAAAAATATACATTGTCAATACAGAAACCACTGGCCAGAAATTTATGTGTCCCTTGTATTTTGGGTTACAATGTAAGCAGATTCATTTCAACTCCCACCCAGGTCAAAACATTCCAAATGAGGTTCTGAGCCACAGTTAATAGTTATAGTGGTAAAATAAATCATTTGTGCAGAGAAAGCACATCTTGTTTTACCCGAAATCTCTTTCCAGTGATGCCACATGGCATCTTAACACAAGCGGAAAAACAAAAGACCACAGCAGGCCTCCAGAAACAACAGATGTGGCACTGCGTTACTGTCACAAGGTCAGGTGGAAAGACCGTGACAAAGCCAGCTGTGAAGCTGTGCACTGGTTGGCAAATGTTCAGTCTGAGAGAGATGTCTGTTTAGAATAGTATTTTTCACAAAGGCATGCAGGGGCAGGAGATTTATTTAGAAATACGTGGTCTGAAGGATGCAACTGCCAATTTTTAATGTTGTAACAAACAGTGCAATGAATCACTACACTAAGGTATTAATATCTTGGTGTAGTGAGTCCAATTTTGGAAACCGCGTGAGTCTCTCTACATAGGAGTTTTCTTCAGAAATTCTCCCAGTTAGTTATTATAATCAAGTTCTAATCCCAGTAATTTGCTGATCTTCATCTCCCTCAAATTCCCAATTAGATCATGTTTATCACTCATCATTTTTAAATCCAGAAGTTGTTGAGGTACCTACCAGAGCCCTTGACCTCACGCACATAGTTGCTAGGAAACCAGCCAGTCTTGCCATTAAGCGTCCCTTCCCACCAGCCGCCCTCCTCCTGACGAGTCACGCTGATGATATCACCCTTAGTAAAGGTGAGCTCATCCTCATTGGTCTGCTGGAAGTTGAAACGTGCCTTCACCAGCAGCTGCTGTCCACTGTTCTCTGACATGTCCTGGCGAAGGAGGCGGGGATGTCAGCAAGGAGGAGGAGAAGCAAATGGAAATGAAAGCAGCATTTACCAGCAGTAGCAACAAGTAAATCTTACTATCTATAACTAGTGGAATCTTGCTTTGGTTTGACTAAAATGTGATTGATTGTTGCCTTAAATAGGTTGTCAGACAGCGGATGACTTGAACTGGTACAAAATGATGGATTTCATTTAGAGACTGTTCCTGCAGTATGCAGTATGCAGTATAATCTGAAATTTACATTGTTCTTGTGATAATTTCTGTTCAACTAACTCTCCAATTTCTTATAATTTATTTGACAATGGCATAAAAAGTTAGACACTCACTGAACGAGTGTCTGTACAAAGCTTCCAGGATTAAGCATACCTCAGGTGATGAGTTTCAATGTAAGGTTCCTGTCCTGGCATTGCTTAAATCCCCAAAAACTCATCTCTGTTCATCATCATAACCATTTTAATTTTTTTCCATGATTATGCTCCCTGCATGCCTTAAAAATGGCTTCGGTGTAACTCTACACCTTTGCCTTTTTCAGTATACAAGGATAATATGTAAATTTGTTCCTCCCTCCATCTCCACCAACCCCTGTGCCACTTGTCTGCAGCAAGCTCTGCTCAAACACTGTAAAAGTACTTTACAGTGCACAATTGCAACGTGTAACACTGGAGCCATTCCACCGTGTGTCTGAACCAGAAACCGATTCAGCAGCAGAATAAGAACAAGAAGGGTTGGTTTGTGATGCACCGGAACCTAAATGTACAGTATTTTACTTATTTTCTCTACAGTGTTTGAACTGTAATTAAAAGATAATATATGCCTTTGACTCAGATCCACCTGATCTGTGTCAGTACTGGGTGGCAGTGAGTGTTGACCTTACCAGACTGCGAAACTGGTTCTGCAGTAGCTTTGAGGATCGGCCCAGCGAAGCCTGAGAGGACAGCGACTCGAACGACTTGATGCGGTGGGCTGAAGAGTGCCGGGCACACACCGAATCACTGCCCACACCGATATCTATACAAGAGAATATAGATGAGTCTCATGACTACCTGCCTGTCTTTCAAAGATACACTCACACACACTGCACATTTTTTAACTGACCTGCAGTCACTTTATTCAGAGCAACCAGACTGCTCAGCACCTTTGAGAAGTTAAGTCCCAGCAGCAGGTCACTGGCCTCGAATGGCTGTGGGTAACAGAGAAAAGAACATGAGCCTGACAGAATTCATTGGCAGATGCATTTTTTTGAAGCTAATCATTAATTCCAGCACAGCAGGACTGTGTCATCAGTTGGCCACAGTGCCAGCACTGAGCAGTGAATCAATAACAGTCAATAATCTTGACAGAAGAACAGGGACAAACCCACAAGATCAGCAGGCACAAATCTATCTACAGCAGCTACAAACAGACTCCATTCACAGTCTTCTTCCATGCTAGGTGAATAACGCACATTAGAAACACTACTGACAGAAGCTTAGCTCCTCTGTCCGCCTCATGAAAAAACCAGAAAGGATAAGACTGGCAATATTTCTGACTTTTCATTATTGTTAACAAAGATCATAAAAAAAACAAAACCTAATAATTATTTCCTGTACACAGAATTATTTTTTCATTTTTATCACTCCATCCATTTTCTTAACTGCTTATCCAGGTCAAAGTCATGGGGTGTCTGGAGCCTATCCCAGCTGTCACTGGCCAAGAGCCAGGACAGGTCGCCAGTCCATCACAAGGCTAACACACAGACACAGACAACCATTCACACTCACATTCATATCCGTGGCCAATTTAGAATTACCATTTAACCCTAACTTGCACGTCTTTGGCCTGTGGGAGGAAGCCGGAGTACCTGGAGAACAGGCAGAGGGAGAACATGCAAACTCCTCACAGAAAGGCTCCAGTCGGCCGGTGGATTTGAACCCAGAACCGTCTCTCTGTGAGGAGAGAGTGCTAACCACTGCACAGTGCCCCACCCTTTTATTGTGATCAATGCATTTTCATACATGACCTCCTGCATGTGTGGGCTGCAATGCATTTCTGAAATGTGTTTAAGTGACAAAAGCTGTCATCCACCAGACCTTGCATCTAATATACACATGTAGGATGCATAATGTCACTTACGAAGTTTTTGATCAGAATTCCTCAGGCTAATGTAAAGTCTTGTGTGTGAGTGATGTTTGCTAAAAACTAGTGTCTCACTGTTTTACAAAAATGTTTTGAACTGAATATCTCTGACCTTTTTGTATATATATCCTTTACTCAATTCTTTATTCTTGTGGAAATATACAGATGTCCATCCATCCATTTTCTTCCGTTTATCCAATTCTGGGGCTGGAGCCTATCCCAGCCGTCATAGGGTGAAAGGCGGGGTACACTCTGGACGGGTCGTTTGTCTGTCACAGGGCCAATACAGAGAGACAGACAACCATTCACACTCACATTCATACCTACAGCCGATTTAGAATCACCAATTAACCTAACCTCATGCATGTCTTTGGACTGTGGGAGGAAGCCGGAGTACCCGGAGAGAACCCACGCAGACACAGGGAGAACATCGAAAAAATTCACATCGAATATACAGATGTAAATTAAAAAAAAAAAGAAAAAAAGGATGAACTAACAGAACATAACCAGAAAAAACAGACTACAAAGCAAGATTAATGGGTCAACCAGCTATGTCGAGCTTAAAATCAGAATTTTCTGTGTCATGAAAGTGACCCTCTTTTTTTCCTGGCCAAATCAGTAGTTTTGGTTTAAAAAATTGTGTGGAAGCACCACATTTTCACTGTTTCTTTTATTTACAGCCGTTTTAAGTGCAATATAGATTCTCTGCTGGGGGAATACGTTTTATATATGCTTGTTAAGCCATACATTACTAACATCACGAATGAAGCCCAGCTGTAATGTTACAGCAGTGCAAACTGCATTTCTTTGTCACTAGAATGTGCATGTATTCAGCTGGTGATGCAGAAATTGTATGTGTTTTTATACTTGATTCTAGTCTGCTGCTAAGTCTGTTTTACACTAATCAATCAATAAAAAATTTATTTCACTTTGATCTGCCGACAACCTAAAGCGATTTCCATGTCTCCTTTAGTTTATGGGACAGTAACCTTTAATGTTTAAATGTATCCCATTTAAAGTTTCTGACTCTAATTTCCAGCCATCACATTAGAAATAAACAGCAACACTGAGAGCGCACTCAGCCTTAAAATAATTAACGCGAATTAAAATGTTTGGTTTTTTTTTAAACCACTCTGTGCACTAAATTGCCAGATTAATGATTTTCTGCAGCATTAATCTCTTGTCTTATTTGCAACAGTGTTGGATTTTACGGTTATTTTTATGTACTTTGTAAATTTTTATCACCATTTTATCATCATCATCATCTGATAATATCTCTGATTGGAGTAGGCGGCACTCTCAGGGATCATTTTGTGCAGAAGAAGACCCGTGAAACGCCCCTTTTTATGTGAGCGCGCACAGAGCCTGAAGCACACAGCCCGGCTTAACAGAGAAAGTTGATAACCACCGCTGTGACACCCGTTATCTCCAACTGGGGTTTTAGGTTTTGTCGAGCCAGCTAACACAAAGGCAGTGTGGCTGTGTTGAACCTCCTTCGTAGCACACCCCTCTGACCCTGAGTATCTCTTATTTTTCCTTCTTTTTGTGGAATTTAGTGATATCACACTTATCCTTTAACTGATGTAACCACTGTCTGTGTGACCACCACCCTGACTCTCACTGGCCTCTCTAGGTTAGTATGAATGGCAGTGATTGTATCTCTGTTGACGACTGTTGCTATCTCTTCCTGTGTAATGGCTCTAAGTGATTAGGTACTCTCGCTTCGGTAGCATTGAGGGTGAGTGACTGTGAGATATGAGTCTCTTTCATCTTCCGCTCTGATTGCAGATATGACCTCAGGGAAAATGTGAATGACTGCATTTGAGTGAGTGGTGTGGAAAATAGAGTATGTAGGTGTTTTTGTGTCTGTGTGTAAAAGCTGCAAGACCACAAAAAGCACCCTCTTCCTCACCTGTCTACAGTCTATATTCAGTTTCAGTCCTTTAAAATTTCTTCCTTAATTTTAATAACTGCTTTTTTTCCACAGTAAAACATGACAAATGATGTGTATTAAAGATGGCGAAATGAACATGACTAACATGACAAGCTTCAACTTGTCTGCTGGGCCTCAGCATCACACCCAGGTAATGATCCCTGCAGGCTGAAACAATAGTCCAACACCCCTCTGTGACTCAGCATGCTACAGCAATGCAACATATTGCTCCCACACTGTCACTATTAAGGAAATGAGCAGTTATCTGCACAGGATGTTACAACAAACTACTCCATGTATACTACAATTAATGGAATATGGTCACATATCAGACTAAAGTATGAGTGAAAACATGAAATGACACTTCACATTCATATTAGGTGGACAGCATTAGAGACATTATCCATTTGCTGCACCCGATTTTAAGACAAGTGGTTGTTAACACGCAGGCAAGGCAGCTAAGCAGTTTTCTGTATGGCATAACAGTGCCGTGTGCTCGTCACTGGCCAAGTTAGTCACCTGATCTCAATCCAGCTGATCATGTGTTTCAATTCATGAAGAGTGCACTGAAGACAAAAAAGCCTCTGATAAAGAAGTGAAGATTAGAACAAAGAGGAGAGTTTTTAAAATCTGATTAGCTACATTAGCCTGGCAAATTTATGGTGGTGACAGCAAACCATGGACTTCAAATAACATGAACCATGCCTTTAAGTTTATCCTACTCACTTTTAGTGCCTTAAAATTTTGAGATAATTTATTTAAAAAAAGAAAAGACCCTGGTTCATGTGATGTAGATATGAGTAGGTCAAAGTTCTTTTTTGGAACGACTATCACTTTAAAACCCCAAAGATTTTCATTTCACTATGATGTAAGACAAAGAAATAGATCTTTTTTTTTCCTTAAAGATAAACTAAAGTATAAAAACAGTTGCAGACATACATTCTTTTGTTCATCAGTTAATCTACTAATTGGTGCAACTTCATTCCTAAGCATGTAAAATCAAATTAAGGCTGCCGCAGGTCAGCAGGACAGATACAAAGCACAAGTGGCAAATATCAGCAATATTCAGCATCTAAACATTATACAATTAAATTGTGTTTTCCTGCCTTCATTTTTAATATCACCAAAATCAACTTAACGGTTAAGTGTAGACCACAGACTGTATATTAAAGTTGGACCAAGCCACTGTAACTTCAATTATTTTTGAAGCCTCGACTTGAGTGTTTTGCCCGTTGCCAACTTGGTGTTTTGGAACCAGACACAAGCGAGGAGTGGAACTGACTAAGACTGCATCATCTATTATGACTCTAATGGGAACCACAGTTTGCAAAATTACTATCACGTTGTATTTTGTAAGACATGAAACTAGCAATTGAGCCCATAAAGTCATCAGAAAAGTGCTCACTGAGATCATAAAGCAATGGAGCTGAGGGTCATTTAACCACGGACATATAATCAGACTTCTTTTTGCAACCGGAGTCACCACACCCCAAAGAATCCAGGTTTAAGGCCCTTCCGCTTTAGCTTCACTTCTCAGATCCAGAAGCTACGTCCATCTTTAATGTTCAATCTGTGGCCAACACTAGCAAGCTTAATTGAAAAGCTGCATCCATAGACTATATGGGTGCATTGCATGGACACCTGGTGGTACGCAAAATATAATTAAAACAGCAAAATTCCACTCAGGAAAAGTGCATCAAAAAATCCTCCTAAAGGCACCAAAAGCACAAACACAATCAAAAGGTCCAGTTCAGTGATATGAATTAGCTGAGGTGAAGCCTAGGTACCACCAACTGCTGCCAGTGTAGGCATCCAACTGTCAGTCAAGCCAGCAGTGCCCCTATAAATGCAAACTTTTACAAAATTAATTATAGGGACATAAAACCTCCCTTTTATACCAGGCCTTAAACATGTTTATTTCTGCTTTAAATTTGGATGTTTCAACATGGGAATCTATAACTTGCTTTTTTAAACAGCCTTAAGTGGCCATTTAAGGAATTGTAGTTTTGCCACTTCATTGGCTTCATTTTTCAGCCCAGGAGGTTGCCACTTGGTGCAGACAGGTGGATCTGTTGTTAATCTCGGGGTTGGTGTAATGTTACTATTCCAGAGGGACCAGAGGGGTAGCAACTGTACTTCCTCCCCTATAGCGTCATTACAGTGCCGTATTGCAAAGGTTCTGCTTAGACACACAGGCAGCTGAGACAACACCGAATAGATTACAAATAAAAAGGAAGTTTACAGACCTGATTTTAATTTTTTGCTTTTAACCCCGACTTTAACGCAAGTATTCAATGCATCTTACATCGACATTTCTTTAATGTGACAGGAGCCCAAGACCAATCAAAAGACTCTTTCCTCATCAACTTCATCCCAAGTAACATAAAACAGAACAAAGCTGAAGCTGAAGCACGCTGATATTTGGGTAATCTTAAGACAACATTGCTAGGCCCCAGGAAAGCAGACACAAGTCTGCATCTTGAGCTTGCCTGTGGCAAAAGCAATAAGCCTCACATGTACTTGCTGATTTCTTTAGTGCCAAGATTGCAGTTTGGTGGCAGAGAAACCTAAAATGCTAAATGCTTTGCCTTTTCCTGGTTGTATTTTTGATACCACTGAACTGAATTTCTCTCTTTTCTGTATAAAGATGGATCTGTTATCTCAGGGTAGATTTGGAGTAAGGTTACCGTTTCTGAGGGACCACAGGGGTTGTGGGAACTCTAATGACTCCTCTTCCTGTGGTCAAAGGCATTAAAGGTGAAGGGTCAGTTATAGTAGATGTCCAACTGTCAGACGTGGCCACAAGCATCTACACAGAATTATCAAAATTAGATCTAAAAGAGATCCTTCCTTTTGAAATATTCCAACTACAGATGCGAACACAGCAAATCTGGGATGTCGCCGCTCAGCCAAACGTCCAGCTTAACTCCATTAAAAAGAGGTCGGCCAGAACTGCAAAAGCACAGCGCCTTTCTTCCTGTCTTTAACATGCAAGCGCCCACTGCTCTAATCTGCCGTCACAGTTACCTGGGGTCAGAGCCAGCAGTACTCTGGGCTCTGGAGAACATCCATCTTTGCCCTACAGATGGTGAGCAGTAGGACTCCAATGTCCCAAATTACCGTAATCCTGCTCTGTACAATACACTCCAAAACAACATCAACAACAACAAAAAACACATACATCTGACCACAAATGTGCACATGAGGATTGAACATAGTTGTGAGTAGTGCATCCTCTGGTAAAGTAAAAGCCTGGCATAAAAGAGTAGATAAGATGGGGACTACACCAGAAAGAAACAGATCATTGCTGAGCACTGCTGCCAGGACCTGTCCCCGCAGTCAGCCAAAGCAAACACAGATCTTTTCCAATAAAATGACGATGCATGTACTTTGCTTTGCTTGCATTTCAGTTGTCTGTTACTACTAAATGGCATGTTTCACATATTCAAATTGACAGTGCTCTGCCCAGCTCCTCCTCTTGTTCTGTGGCCGGGGCTGAGGAACACTGAGTTGCATTGTCAGACTGGGATGGTTCAATGACCTCTCTATGCCCTGGCTGATACACAGCCATAAACAGCACTCTGTCCTTAATTTGCAGAAGACTGGGGTGGAAATCTCATTAGCCAAAGTTACAAAATATCCAAATATTTCTATACAGGCCCAAGGGTGAGGGTGCTTAATCTGTGGACACGTTAATACTTTACACCTTATTATTATAAGGCTTTAATAACTAAGTTAGGACAATATCGGCTTACATAACCATTGCTGCCTTTGTTTTCAAAGTAATATTTATAAAATGGCTAGTGTGGAATGCTGGTGAGAATAAAGCCACGCATGAGCCCGAGGACAAAGCTTTGCATTAATTAGATGCGCTTGCAACTCCAAATGGGGAACGTGAACATTTTGATAGCATCAACTGATTAGTGTCGACTGAGATGGCTAAAATACTGAACATGTATCCACTGGACGATAAAGCAAAGCTCTCAGCCGAGCGATGGGTGATTGTTCTCGCTTGCTAATTCACTCCTCCTCCCTCTGTCAGGGGCTCCGTGCCTCCACTCCACTCCACGGACGCATTGTCCATTGTCTCCTCCAGAACATGCAAACTCTACATTTCAAACAGCTCCTCTCTGTGCTTAAGTATGCAGAAGCGTGTCCTACAAACGCTTGATATAAACCCCAAATCTGCGCGGGTACTCACCTCGACACGGAACGATGTGCAGCCCTTTAGAAACTCTTTTATGTTGCTCAGGCACTCGCCGTCGTTCTTCGGTTCTTGGTAAACCTGAAAAAAAAAACAAAAAAACAAACGGAAACGCTAGTAAGCGTTAAACTTTCAGTTCACGCAGTGGGTGTCCTGCTGTTCACGCTGCGGTTGCGTGTCACTTTACTGGCCTTAAAATTGTTTCTTCTTCTTCTACGACGCGCATTCTACTGGCTGTTATGTGTGTGCACTGGGCCCGACACTCCGGGAGGCTGAACGCAAACCCCGCAACGGGGAAGTGGAAGAGGCTGTAGTATTGGGTCGAGGGAAATGACGTTGACAAATAGGGATCCCCTACTGATGTTACTGTAGCCTGGGTGCACTGGTTTTATTCTATCCCCTTTAACCATGTGAATAAGAAAAATAAAGTAAGACAAAACACAATGCCCCACTCGCTGGTGTTAGGGAGCAAAATACTGGGAACACTTCAAAAGGACAACAAACTACAGCCACCATAAACATTTTGTTAAATCATTAAAATATTCAAGCATAACCTTCATGATTTATTTAGGTTTATTCTACAGTTAATACTAGCTAAAACGAAAAAATAACAAATATCTTTTTAATAAAAAAAAAATCTCATAAATTTTAGCCCACTGATGAGTACATTTTGCAGTTGAAATAAAACTTATAAGTGCTCTCTGGTGGACAAACCATGGAGAATCCGTTTTCATACATATCTGTGGCATTTCTGTACTTCTATTTCCTATCATTTCTTTTTATTTTGCTTCCAAGGAGCCAGACGTTCTTGTAATTTTTTTAAAGTGCTCTTGAGCAATAGTTCTCCAGGCTTTCTGAAGGTCTTTCCAAGTTTTCCTTTCGGACATTGGCTGCTTTTCCACTCATTTTCAACCCAGTTCTTGTACCTGACCATTTTCAGAGGAATGTTTTTTGTTTGTTTGTTTGTTTGTTTGTTAAGCCACTTAACCCTGACCTTTGAATCATTCAAGCATAGAAAAAGGCACTTAACTCAAGGGATGAACCCATGTTGTGTCTACACAGCAAAGAGCCAATTTTAAATTGTATCTTCAGACACTTTGTTACTAGCAGCCAAAAACACACATTTTTTTCCCCCATTTCTTTAGTTGAATCTACAAAAAAATGCCAAAGATAACACAGTTTGACAGGCATAAAATAGTACTGGACTGAAAGTCAGTGGCAACAGATCTTACGGAGTCACAAATCCAAATTTGAATTTGTTTGGTTCAAATCATTGTCAATAGAGGAGATCAGGAGAGAGGAACAACAGTGAGTGTCTGTGAAACAAAGAAGAGCTTTGAATGTCCTTCAAGAAGCCTGGAGAACTATTCCTGAAGACTACTCTAAGTTGTGACTAAGTTCGGGCGGTGTTGAAGAATAAAGGTGGTCATACCAAATATTGACTTTCAAGCTTGTTAGAATTCTACAAACTCAGTTTTTGCCTTATATGCTGTATTTCCATGTATGCTTGCACGTGTTCCAATAAATCGTTGCACCGATTTCCCATTTTCCTAGCAAAATATAAAGAAATGAGGGGTGTGTCAAGACTTTTGCACAGTACTGTATATGTCAACTGACTCAGAGAAATAAAGATATATATTTAATAAAGTAAAATCTTCAAATATATGACAGAGTATTCAAAGGTACTCAAAGTACTGATGACTGAGTGCCAATTCAGGGAGCCAGTTTTTCTTTCAACACTGGCTGCTTTTTCAGTGATGAGTATATGGCTGAGGGCTGCACAGGAAAAATACACACATCAAACACTTCTCATTAGTTTTTGTGAGGTGGCTGCTACATGTCTTTTTTACCAGGTGTTTTTGTCATCGTCGGGACAGTTAATGCTCGATTTATAGTACTGGTATATAGTACTGATATGCAGTGTAAACAAGGTATATTGAGGAGATTAATAGGCTGTAGCTGTATCTAGCTTGCCCATTATGCTAATGCAATATCTAATATTCTGACAGTGCAGACATAAGCGTTTGATAAGGTCAGACAATAAGAATATGCACTCACCAGCCACTTCATTAGGTACACCTGTTCAACTGCTCATTAACGTAAATATCTGATCAGCCAATCACATGGCAGCAAATCAATGCATTTAGGCATGTAGACAAGCTCATGGTGACCTGCTGAAGTTCAAACTGAGCATCAGAATGGGGAAGAAAGGTGATTTAAGTGACTTTGAATGTGACATGGTTGTTGGTGCCAGACAGGCTGGTCTGAGTATTTCAGAAACTGCTGATCTACTGGGATTTTCCTGCACAACCATCTCTAGGGTTAACAGTAATTCAAATAACCACTGATTACAACGAAGGCATGCAGAAGAGCCTCTCTGAACATAAAACATGTTGAATCTTAAAGCAGATGGGCTACAGCAGCAGAAGACCACACCAGGTGCCACTCCTGTCTGCTAAGAACAGGAAACTGAGGCTACAGTTCACACAGACTCACCAAAATTGGGCAACAAAAGATTGGGAAAAAAAGTTGCTGTACTCAAATGGTCCGCACAGTGACCAGATCTCAGTCCCTGTTTGGGATGTGGTGGAACGGGACATTCACACCATGGATTCTATAAATCTGGTGCAAACACCTGATGCTATCATGTCAATATGGACCACAATCTCTGAGGAATGTTTCCAGCACCGTGTTGAATCTATGCCATAAAGAATAAAGTCAGTTCTGAAGGCAAAAGGGCATCCAACCCAGTGCCACTAAGGTGTACCTAATAAATGTGTGTGGACTCAGTCGGTTGTGAACTCTTGTCTCTCTTCCACATGTCAAGATTCATTAGCACCAAATCCAACACGGAGCTGCCTTTTTCACTTGTGATGGCAAAGCAATGCAGATACACAAGCACACAAGTATAAATGCAAACAGCTACGTCACCCACCACAAGGACATAGTTGAATCTATGAGGATTCAACACATGAATATAAATTAAGCTTAAATCTGCCATGATGGCTAGAAGAGAAAAGTCAAAACTGAAGACAGGTGATCCCTTGCTCTCATTGCTGCTGATGTAACTTGATCTGTAAATGGAGGAAATGTATCTTATCTTGCTCTTGGGCTTCACAAATTGTTAGCAAAGGCTATCGTCCTATAGACCGTGCTTTGAGAACCCTGGATCGAAAGTGTATATTTTCCGTTAACTGCATGTCTGTATTAGACATTGTACTTGTAAAAATGTATATAATTTTCTTCACATTTCCCATTGTTTTTCATTTCCACACATTCTATCAATATTCTCCATAGCCTCGAACCTACATACTTCTCATTTTCATCAGTTTCACTTTTTCTCCACATTGCTGGCGTGATAATGAGAAGGGCATTCGTCAGGGCAAACATGAGTGTGCATACAAAATCTAGTGATTAGAACAGAGGAACCAAAAGAGTTGTTGCTGAAAAGGAGGACATTCTTTACAGGTGGAATTGAGGCTGCATATATTGTCTTCACCTGTATCACAGCCTTGCATTCCTCCCTTGCAAAAGTGCAAGGAGCAAACAAAGGAGCAAAGAAGCAAAGCATGTGAGGGAGGCAAGGGCTGTAGCATCACTAGCAAATATTGCAACTGCCCAGCTGTGCATCTCCCAATTTCATCATATGCATACCATACAGTGCAGCCCAGATGACAGCGATTGCTCAGCCTGAATTTCACTAAAGTAACAGGGTAAAGTGGAAATATCAGCAAATAGAAAGCACTGCATTATAATTTAGTAGATAGATACTTTGAAGTTATTAAGAAATAGTATCTTCATTTCCACCAGTGCACTGACTAGTTCATTTTAAGAATAAAAATTGTTCTGTGTATACTGTATGTTAATCATAATTATTTAGCAGATAAACTGAAGTGATCTGTATCAAAATTCCTTGTTTACAACTGGCTAATATGTCATTATTGGTATGATGTTTGTTTTGGTTGAAAAATGTCATTTTGGACAGGCAATGCCATTATTATTATTATGAGCTCACTTTGTATTCACTTACAGTTTCGGCTCATCAAATCTATAGTGACATTTTATGTCATTGTCTCTAAGAATTAGCCTGGGAGGAAGAAACCTATTTTAAATCTGCTTTTGCTTTTTTTACTTTTTATCATTATAAATAAAGCTCATTATAATAAAGCTCATTACTGTATATTGTGCCCACACACATTAGTCATATGTTGGCATACATGTAGCCAAATTAGTGATTATTTCATCATTGCAAGCGTTTGAAAGGCTTTTAACCCTTTACAGTTTCCAGGTTTTTGGGAAAATCTCAAGTTAAATGAAAATTAAAAACACACCAAGTTTGGCCACACAGGATTTCACCCATATAAGGATAGAGCATTTTCAATAGGTAGCCTATTTAAAGGAAGCTGTCTTTTAACCACCCCCATGTGTGCATGATGATCAAACATAACCTCCATGTCAAAGTAATATTTGTCCGGTTAAGGGAGAAAATGGAGGAACCTGTTTGCCAATCCACAGGCAAATTTGTTGTGTGAAGGTGCAGGTATAGTCTCGAGCAGAACATCCTCTTTTCAGGAAAACAAATGGCCTCCTTCAGGTTGCTGTTGAAACCAACAGACGCTGTGCGTTGACAGACACAAACACTGCGCTGTTTCTTTAAAAAGGGAGAGGGTCTATCGCTGTCTATGCGCCTTTGCAGTCAATGGCGACCCACTCTTATGGCAAATGGTCTGTGTACAGAAAGCCCCTCATCCCCAGCGGATCATTCTGTGTGCACTATCAAAATACACCGACATACAAGCCTCAACGCCCGGGATTAAAGAGGAATTTAAAACAGGGGCTTCAAAACGATAACGAAGGTCTGTTGAGCGTTTAGACCTGCATTAAAAGCATATATCGAGGCCTTCATTAGAAAGCCTCTAAAACATCTAACAGCTCCTAAAGAATGATCCGCTTTCCTTTTGCTGTAATGTTGCCTTACTTAGAGCAGATTATTAGGCAGTACAAAAAAACGACCTTTACTTTTTTTTTTTTCCTTTTCTCCTTTTTTAACACGGTGACATACGTGCAACCATAGTGCAGCTATCGCAGACAATAACACGGGCTGCCGTGACCTACAAAAGAAATTTCCTCATGGATCAGTGGGCAGAAAGAGAGGCCAGACAACAAACCGCGTCGGTTTCACTGTGCTGGGCAACACAGAGACACGCCGACGGGGCGGGCGGTTGGGGATGCAGAGTGATGCAGGAGAGAGTGTAGGCTATTTCCCTTACTTTCTCCGTGGACCCCGGGCTGAGCCGCTCCAGCAATCTACATAGGACCACCCCATCCTTCAGGGAGGTCTGCAGAAATGCTTCAGGATCTGAGATGGTCTTCTTAGGCGATTCCAGCACCCCGAGCGTAATCAGCCATGTAACCGTCTGTTCCGCCGAATTCATGTCCAGTCACAGCAGATCCTATTCAACAAAGCGGCTGTGTTTTGGTATCTCAACAGCTTACCGCCCTGGTTACGCTGTCATCTGTGCGTTAGAACAGAAACATCATTAATCCAAAATATGATGCATTAGATGAGAGAGTGTATGTGAGGGGGGCTGCGGGAAAAAAAAAAACTCTGCCTCGGGTGGATGCGGATGACGGCTGGCTGGTGGAAAATCAGCAAGTCTGTTTTCCCCCCCTCTAACCTGGAAAGCTGTCAAGTGCGGTTCGCTGTGATGCGTTGAGGCGGTGGACTGCAAACATGCGCATCGCAGCCGCCAGCCGCTCGTCTATTGGATGACATCACGGGAGAGGGACAAGCCAGTCCAACCAGTTGTTGGGGCACTTCATCGTGTCATGAATAGGCTTTCACTGCGCGGCTTTGCATATCCTGCTCTTTTATCCGTTTATTATAACCACGCCACAGGCTATCTGTTGTTATCTGCTGTAAGCTGTGTCTTTTGGACAGGCCTCAATTCAAAAGGGGAAGCAGCTGAGCAGACAAGTCATCTCATTGATCTCTTTAAAAAGAAAGAAAGGTTACACAAAATATTTTCCAGCCAGGAAATTCTGTCCAAAGCTCTTTTATAACACTGATCTATCTATCCATGAAGACCTCATTTCCCCCTCAGAGAACAGTTTAATGGAGTGGTTCTCACACTGGGGGGTCAGGATCATATATGGGAGAAAAATTACACACAATTCTTCTGCCTTTTTGCATAGCTTTGATAGCTATTTAACTGTGAAACACTAGTTTTACCTTTGAAGGCCTCAAGATATAAAAATGAAACTTAGACGAGTTTAAAAGTAACTATTTTAGGTTAGCCTTTATTGTAATCCTTAAGAGAATTTTGGATTGAGCATACAAGAAAACACAGTCAACATTGCATCAAACTATCCAGATCTATAAACACCAAAAACACATACTATTACACAGCCGCATGAGGACAAGATATTGCACAACGACCTAACCCTCAGCCAGCCCTCTCCAAATACAAACACACATTCATCTTCTACTTTGAAATAGTTTGACTGGCAAAGGAAAAATAGTCCCATTCAGTTTACAGTTTGGTTAAGTGTAAACAGCAGACTGTAGAGTTTACCCTGAGGGCATCAGCTCATACTTTTTGAATTTGCAGAACTCAGTTTTGAGTTACAGGTGTTTTTAAGGCTCTGCCTCCTCACTATCTCCTTCAATAATCCTTAAATATCCCCTGGAGAGACGTTGGTGGCAACAGTCCAACTATTACTCCTGCCCTTTTGAAGTTTTGAGCAGAGTTTAATGGAAGGGCTACCAAAATAAATGTATCATCTATCTTAACAGGTGATAGATTCAGGGGCTCCCCTAAGGTTTTTATCTACTCACCCTGAGCCTTCACAGAAATGCAAACACCATGTGATTTGTCAACAAATGAATCCACTAGATGAGCCAGTTTAACTGAGAATGTAAATAAGAGCTGACTTGTATGTCTCCTTTTAAAGACCTGCCTAAATTGTTCACACATAAAAAATATAAACTGGACCACAAGATGACTGTGCAGTTGAAGGGAAACCATTTTATAATAAAAATATCCAAACTGCAGTGGCTTATCACAAACAGCTAGTCATTTAATCAGTTGAACCAAAATATCATTACACAGTTATGTTATTAGACCAGCCATTATACTGACTATGAGGGGTTTGGACAAATGAGCCAAACAATGACATCAAATGGATTGTGCAAAATATAAGAAACACGATTAAATAATATGTGTGTGTGTGTGTACTTGTTTAGAGATCTTTGTGAGGACAAAAATTTGCATAAAATTATAGTTGTGAGGACCAACCGTGATTTGTGAGGACAAAACGCTAGTCCTCACGAATTTGAAGGCATGTTTGAGCATTTTTGAGGCTCAAAACGTGGTTTTAGGGTTACAATAAGGTTATGGTTAAGTTTAGGGTAAGGGTTAGGGTTAGGCATTCATTTCTGATGGTTAGGGTTAGGGTAAGGGGCTAGGGAAAGCATTATGTCAATGGAGTTCCCCACTAAGATGTCAAAACGAGTGTGTGTGTGTGTGTGTAAATATTCTTCTTTACACACACACACACACACACACTCGTGTGCAACCTGCACTGTAGCAGAGAAGCACTTCACTTCTCACACTGGCCACGAGGTGGTGCCCTCTGTTCATTGTGTCTACTGATCTGCTCTTATCTTTTCAGTGTTGTATGGATACCTTCTTGGTTATGTTATCAGACACCTCTATGTGGCTTATATCTGTATGTTGTACTAACACAGCAAACTGCAAGGTAAGCAAGGAACCAGTTAACAACCCCTAACACCTGTATGATTATAATGATTGCTAAGCATTTAATCTATTAATCTGACTGCTTACATTGTTAAGAGACCCTAAGTGTATGTTAATGAGATTTTTTAGAAACTCAAAATATTTGTATGTAGTCTGTATTTGTATGTAACTGGCATTTAAAACAAAATGAAAATGGTGTAAATGTTAACCATTTCTAATAAAACTCTCCTTATGGTGAATAATACTGATTTATAAATCAGTTATTTAAAAAAAAATGTTTCAGGAGGGGTGGGTCAAAAATATTGGTATGGCAATGCATCCTATCACTTCCTCTTGACATACATTACTGATACACAGGCATCCATTATTTTTATTAATACATGCAGGTGCTCTAAATGGATTTCCCTGCCAACTTGACTTACCAGAGTCATGACTTTATGACTTCTCATGGTGGCACTTATCACATTTATGAAGTGGAGGGCCACTGAGGGGAAAAGCAGAGTTAAGTAAATGCACTGACACATTATTAAAATTGAATACTGATATAAACTCTGACACCATAATGCAGTGAATAAATAAATAATTCCCTCTTTTTGCCTATTTGGGGTGTTTTTTCTATAGTTGCACAGATATTGTGAAGTATGATTGTGTTGCGATGCATCAGCTATCTTACAATCACTGTATCATTATACCATCATCACCATGGGCAACATATCATAGTTTCCTGTATATTCTGTGATTCCCACCACTATTTCTAACACTCAGAGGGGTTTTTCACAGTCACTACAAAGGGGGAAAAAGGAGGCTACACTATTAAATCAATTAGATATTGTATTTTACTTAGTTTAAATTATTAAATATGAGCACTGTGGAAAAATGCATGGACAGTGTAGCTCACCCCATATCTGCTCACCTCACACCTTCTCCATCTCCATGTCCCTCATTTTGCAGAAAGAAAGAGTGTGTGTGTGTGTGTGTGTGTGTGTGTGTGTGTGTTGTCAGGAAGGCTTACTCTTGAGGCAAGCCGTGTTCTAAACAGGCAGCGTTGAGGGATGCCGCTGTACCTTTGAGGTCCTGTCACCATGGGTCTGTAACCAAGGGTGCTACTGTGTGGCCGTGGAGACTGGCCCCAGGCATTTCATATCCCTCCATTCCCAGTTCATCCCTACAGTTCCCACTCTGTTCCACAAACAAACACTGTAGTTTCATTCCCTTTGCTTTTGTCAGCATGCAAAGGGAACCAGAAAGAGTTTCTGTATATTAAGACAAATGAACTGTAAGTCAGTTTAGTCAAGAGGAAAGAGCCAGCCACATACAATCAGAGAAGTAAAGCCACAGACTTCTCAGATGGACTTAAACACCCCTTCATCAACACCACTGTGTTCATTTGAACTCATTTTCAACTGAATCTTGTTTAACATTATATGAAAATGGAAATTATTAAAAATAAATTTGGTCAGAGCTATTTATTTATTAGGGTATGCTGCATGCTTTAATATCTTTCCATTCAGTAATTTTAAGTAATTTATCCATTACTCCTAACTACTGAACCTCATTACAACCCATACATTTTGCTAACAACTGGAAATGTTTTCTTTTTGACTATGACTTATCCATTTTATGTATTTATGCATTCCTTTGGATGTCTGTTTGTACAGCTTATCCATTACTTTTAAGGAACTTTAGTGCTCAAACCTGTTCAGGTCAGTAAAGTCTTTAATTGATTAGCTGGGCTGTTCCTTCCACGTACATGTTTCAGGGCTACCCCCTGGGGTACTTGTGCCCCTGGTTGGGAATCACTGGTCTAATGTATGTAAATGAGGAAGGCAAAAAATATAGAAACACCTTAAGAATAGATTTCTATCACATTTAACTATGACTTCAGTCGTAAAGTTATAACTGAATTGAATCATTTTTAGACAATGTAAACAAAAACTCAACATTGTGAATGAATTTGTTGTATTTAGTAAAGTGGCCACTCGGTGTATGTGTGTGTTATTAAGCCAAACCGCAATGAAAACAAATAAGTAGAATTTAAACTCTGCTTTGAACATTTTCTTTCCAAATGCACCGGCATGTGTATTTAAAGAGCTGATATGTTTAGCTTGCTGGAATTTGTGATTATAGTGATCTTATGAACCAGGACTGACTCTAGTGCACAAGGAAACACTCAGTTGATGTACAAGCTTGTGGGCCTAAACAAGTATTCCTTTAAATGTCATCACTAGTGCATGAAGACACACTTGTTAAAAATTGTACTGATAGATCTAACAATCTAATAATCTGGCAATTTACTGCTGTCATCTGTTACTTAAAATAACATCTATTCAGTTTTTACATATTTTGTCAACTGCTCTAAGGAGTTATTGTAAAGCATAAAACTTACCATATTTACCATACAGTACTGTGCAAAAGTCTTGAACCACTCCTCATTTCTTTATATTTTCCTAGGAAAATGGAGAATAGGTGCAGCAGTTTATTGAAACTTGGTCAAACATGAATGGAAACCCAGTATATAAGGCAAAAACAGAGTGTGTATAATTCTGACAAGCTTGAAAGTCAATATTTGGTATGACCACCTTTATTCTTCAACACAGTCTGAACTCTCTTAGCAGTTCTTGTGTAATTTGGCATACCTCAGCCTTTTCTCCCTGTTTCTCTTCCTTAAGCTTCTTGACAGCCACCCTTCCACAGAGACCATTTCTGATGAGGCTTCAGTGAACAGTAGATGGATCAACTGAAGGGCCAGATGCATCTCTCAGGTCCTGTGTCAGGTCTTTGCTGGATTTCCCCCCCCCCATTTCTTAAGGACATGATTTTCAGATACTGTTCATCTGCCTTAGATAATGCTTTAG
>VUQI01060019.1:28392-42210 GCA_015106735.1 Paratilapia polleni | reverse complement strand
ACACCATGCTGAGATATGCCATGTTTCCAGCTAATAGCTCTTTGGGAGTCACATAAAATACTATTTCATGCCTGTCAAACTGCATTTTTTGTAGAGTCAACTAAAGAAATAAGAACCAATTGTGTTTTTGCAACAGGCTGCTGGTAATAGAGTGCCTAAACATAATTTAAAATTGGTTCTTTGCCAAGTTGTCTGTTGTGTGTAGACAACAGCGGTTCATTCCTTGAGTTAGGCGTTTGTTTACACTTGAACAATCCACAGGTCAATGTTAAGTGGCTGTCAAGGCCGCTCGGGCAGGTTGGACTCAAAGGTGGGACTCTGGCACAAGTTTGTAAATAAACAAGTTTACAAGTTTATTTACAAACACAAAGTTCACAGGGGCTCAGGCAAAGGTTTTAGGTTAGTGAAATCCAGGGTCAGGGCAGGCAGGCAGACAATTCCACCATTCCATTTCCTCACAGAGTCTCTCTTTCTCCAGTCTCCAGGTTTTCTGCAGAGTAAACAGAAGGTAAGCATAGCAAAACAGCTAACAAGGAAGCCAGCTTCACTAACTGCTGTCAGTTCAACAATCCAGCATAGACTGAAGGCAAACCACCACCTTAAATAGGAGCAGGAGTGGAGATGATTGGAAACAGGTGAGCTCGTTACCTCCAGGTGTGCAGAGCCAAAGGGCGGGAATCCAGGACAAATCCTGCCCCTGAAACACAAGGGCGAGGTTAACTCATTCACACAGACACATACACACAGAGGAGAGGGAGAGAAAGAAGTGGTGAGCCAGCACAGGAGGACTGAGGGACCATGACAGTGGCTTACCAAAGAAAAAAACATTCCTATGAAAGTGGTCAGGTACAAAGACTGGACTGAAAATGAGCAAAAAAGCAGCCAACAAGAAAGTCCGACTCCTTGAAAGCATTGGCAAATGAGGGGTGGCTCAAGACTTTTGCAGAGTACTGTATGTTTTTAATCTTGTTGTTCGTTGATCCTGTGTTTTTTAGAGTTCTTTCTTTTAGTTAGTAAGTAAGTACAGGGTTCATTTTAAGTATGTCAGTGCACAAGAAACAAAAGGAACATACCATGTAAATAAAAATGAGTGCACCCACACAAAAACATATTACCTATACTACTATACTATCTGAAATCAAAGAATCAACACTGAGACCAAGTCACACTGAATAAACTAGAGTCAAAAGACACAGTCTCTGTAAATGAGACACTAACTCCGTTACTGTAATCTTTCTCTTTGTCTCATGTCAAATCTAAACAAAAAAACGTTACACATGAACAAACACACGAACAAACAAACACAGTCTTCTTATTTGCAGAAAGTTTTTGATGTCTTCAGCATTTGGCAGATCAAATAAGTTTCTACATGTGGACTCATAAACAAGCAAAACAGAGTCACAGAGTTATCTGTGGCTGCTCCCGTGTTCAGTCTTTGACAGCTGCCATAAACAAATAAAGGGACACAGTGTTCTCTGAAGTGTGTGCAGCCCAAACCAAACTCCACATTTAATCAGTTAAAATGCTCTCCCTCTCTGTCTTTATAAAGAATATGCTGCTGCTACAAGGAAATAGTCGCTTTGAAGGATCATGGTGTCACCTATTCTCCTTTAAATCAATGAAGTCAGAACTCTAATGTATCAGCCTTCTTCTGTCCCTCTTTCCTTCTTCTTTCAGCATCCCCTCAAAGCCATCTGAACCAGAGAGACAGCTCATATTTTATTATGACAAGGCAAAGTCCATCCAAGCTAGAGTCACTTCACAGGCCAGAATGTATTAAGCAGGATAATGGATGGGCTAGACAAGCACACAATGCCAAAATGTCAGAAAGAGAGATGATCAGACATACAGTACATTTTCTGTACAGGGGATGAAGCCTACAGCATGAGATGACAAATTTCATTTTCCTCACAACATGCTTTCAGCCAAAGATTTTTTTTAATTTTTTTTTTAATGTGAGGTAAAGTATATAACTGCCTACTGCATTACTCATAATCATTGTCATCTGATCATATAGCAAGAAAAAATATAGGATGGTAAATCAGATGCATTCTGTTTTACACTTACTGGCTGGTTTCTGGACCTTACTGTAAACTCACTGAATAATCAAGATCGCCATAAATGTCCCTTTATGACCTAAGAGACATGTGTAGGAAGGTATACAAGGTGTTTGATTTGCCTCAATTTTTGTGAAACATTTACTATCGACATATAAAAGCGATGTATGTTTACTTTGTTAAGTTTGTATTTAATATGTTTGCATACAGAACCTTATGTTTGCCTACTTTCCATCTTGTTTTCTCTTGTCTCTGTTGTTTTAATAGTGTATTGGCAGTTGTTTTCTTAGAAGAAAAAACTCTATGGCGTTGACTCAGGGTGAGTCTGGTTGCTGCAACACCCTCCAGCTGTGTTGTGATATCTGGGTCATATCTGGCCCTCACAACAGTTGCCATAACCCACATCAACCCCACTTCATCACTTTTGGACCCTGTCTGGGCCTCACAATATTTACCAGTGCTGCAACTGAGTTGCAAGTGCCACAGTTATCCCAGATTAGGCCAATATGTCTCTACTATCTGATCATCTCTCATTTTAAATAGTTTGCCTGCATACATAGTTTTGATAATCCAGGTAGTGTATGAAACTCACATAAGTGTGGGATGGAAAGCAGAAGTCTGCATTTTACCAACAGAGACTGATATAAGAGGCGTCTTATAGGTACTGAAACCTTTAAAAACGAATTTAGATTGAGATATACTGTGTGAGTTTCAGTGAGCCATGAGGCATATAAACTCACCAGCCACCTGTTCAACTGCTGAGTAATGCAAATATCTAACCAGCCAATCACATGGCAGCAACTCAATGCATTTAGGCATGTAGACATGGTCAAGATGACTTGCTAAAAACCAAACCGAACATCAGAATGGGGAAGAAAGGTCATTTAAGTGACGTTGAGCATAGCATGAATGTTGGCGCCAGACGGGCTGGTCTGAGTGTTTCAGAAACTGCTGATCTACTGGGATTTTCCCACGCAACCATCTCTAGGGTTTACAGAGAATGGTCCAGAGATATTCAGTGATTTTCCAGAGAAAATATCCAGTGAACATTTTCTTTGGGAGAAAATGCCTGACCTGGAGGTCAGAGGAGAATGGTCAGACTGCTTCGAGCTGATAGGAAGGCAACAGTAACTCAAATAAACCCTCATTACAACCAAGGCATGCAGAAGAGCATCTCTGAATGCACAACATGTTGAACCTTGAAACAGATGCACTACAGCAGCAGAAGACCACACTGGGTGCCACTCCTGTCAGCTATGAACAGGAAACTGAGGCTAAAATTTGCAGGGGCTTTTTGCAGGGGGTTTCCAACCTTCTACTGGACAGTAGAAGGTTGGAAAAATGTTGCCTGATCTGATGAGTCTCAATTTCTTCTGTTACATTCAGATGGTAGAGTCAGAATTTGGTGTAAACAACATGAAAGCATGTATCCATCCTGCCTTGTATCAACGGTTCAGGCTGCTGCGGGTGGTGTAAAATGGTGTGGGGGATATTTTCCTATTATGTGATATTTACACATTTTGAGCCCCTTAGTACCAAATGAGCATTGTTTAAACACCACAGCCTACCTGAGTATTGTTGTTGAACACGTCCATCCCTTTATGACCACAGTGTACCCATCTTCCGATGGCTAAATCCTGCAGGATAACACACCATGTCACAAAACTCAAATAATCTCAAACTGGTTTCTTGAACATGACAATGAGTATTCAAATGGCCTCCACCAGGAGATTTGCTTCCTGGGTGTGCTGCCAACAAATCTGCAGCAACTGTGTGATGCTATCGTGTAAATATGGACCAAACTCTCTGAGGAATGTTTTCAGCATCTTGTTGAATCTGTGCTACGAAGAATAAAGTCAGTTCTGAACGCAAAAGGGCTTACTAGCAAGGTGTACCTAATAATGTGGCCGGGGAGTGTACGTGTATGCAGAAACCGTGTGCTAACTCTAGCTGTATCAACCTCACATGTCATGTCACACTGTTTGCAGCTCGCTGCACTGCCTCAAGTGATTGAAGCTCGGTGAATGCAGGTTAAAGGAGTCTCTAACTCATATCTGTGCGTTGGACCGGATGTCCTAAAAATCTACATCATCGAGCGTGTCGTCAGTCGTGTATTCACCAGCTCACGGCTGTGACATCCTAATTACGCACTTCAAACTTTTCGCACATCCACAGGTCCACTGAGTCGTGATCTCTCTGGCGTGAGCTGCGCGTGTGTCATCCGTGACGTTGCCGGACCGCCTACATCGCCCTCGGTCACCGTCTCCAGTGAGACTCCGAATGGCACTCGGCTGCTACACGGCGAACCTACGAGCCGGACTGATGCCAGCGTGATGGTGGGGGAAGCATCGCATCTACTAACGTGAGTCCTCACTGGTATGGACACCGGAGGAGAGCACTGACTATCCAGGAACCATGCCTACTGTCCTCGTTGGCAAAGGGAAACTTTCCATTGTCTGCTTTCTGCTCCGATGCGCATATTCTCAGGTGAGAGGGCAAAGAGCATGGAACAGATCCTACTTGTGAAACACAATGAGTAGCGTCTTTAGCTTTGTGTCACTTTGTGTTATTGTTGCACCGAATCCTCACGTGTTTAAGTCACAAATTTGCCCCTAAAGTAGGTCGGAATAAATTCTGTGAATAATAATATGCTCAACTAGATCAACAGTATAATTGATATTAATTAATGTGTATTTTAATTGTGACAGAATCCTGCATTTTGTGCTCCTTTCTTCACAAAGATTGCATCTGCAGATGTTCGTTAAAAGCACAGATAGAAGGGCTAAAATACCTTGAAATTGAGCATAACTTCAGTAATTGTAGATACTTTAAGAATGTAACAGGTGGCTAGCAGCCTAGTTGACTTGCATGCTGCTTGCTGCAGGTGTTGTGATGGGTTGTGGTTTGTTTGGTCCTGGGGGATTTTACTCATCTGGGTATTGCACCAGAGCTGTAGCATGTGATGTTAGTGGGTATGAACTTGTTAAACGCATTTCACACTTAAAGGTAGCACTAATGGGCCTGTAAGTGTTAGCTGATGAAGCAGGACAGACTTTTTCCTGTGCATGACCGCAGGTAGCTAAAATACCATCCTTCTGTGTTTATGTTTTTCATTTAGGCCTAAGGCCTCATAACTGCCTTGTGGGTGTAGTAATGAGACAGTTTTCACACATACTATTTTCCTTCTGCAGGCTTACACTCCAGCCACTCAGACTCTGACCATAGTGAGTCATCTGCAGCTCCACACACACACACACACTGAAATGAACTGTAATGTGTAAAGGAAAAGTTAACTAATTGTAAAACAGAGTTAGATCATTGTTCTGCACATAGAGGTTAAACGGAAACATCTAAATTCAGAATGATAAGGGAAGCAATATTTTTGCTGCTAATTTGTGCACCAGCATCATCTGTGACCCAAAAATGAAAAAAAACAAAACTCAGAGTCAGAATGAAACACACTCCCACTACACACATGGTGACACAGATGGGGAAGTGCAAGTACCGAAGTATTTGTCCTTCATCTTAATGCTTGAGCAACGTAGCTGTGGGGTTTTGATACAAATGAGGTGAATTTAAATTGTGAGCTGAAGTGTTAAAAGGAGACATGTAAGGGTGGGACAGAGAGACAGAGAGAGACAATGGATGCTTAACATGGATGGAAACAGAAAGTTGCTTGCAACAGAATCAGCATCCGGCTGATTATCTGCAGCTGTGATTTCTAAGATATGAGTCATCAAGAAGCCTCAAAGTCATCTGAACTCTCACAGTTACTGTGTGTGTGAGAGAGACTATCACGTTTACAGTAAAGTGCTACGCTGAGGTATGAATGCAGCAGCAGCAAAAAGGCGGGAAGCAGAATGCAGAAGGTGACTTTTGTGTGTGTATGTGTGTGCGCATCTTTGTGATGGCGACTGAAACGTAAACTCGTAAGCATCGGCTGGAGAAGGAAATTAATTAGTCTGTGTATTTACTGTCTGTTTACGGAGTGCTTATGCACTGCTGTATTTGCTAATCAGCGCGCCTAAGTGTGCAGTATTTGAAATTTAAATGAGGTGCACACACACACCGCACTTAACCGAAACTAAGATACTCAAATATGATTTGTGTGCACAGTCAACAATAGCTCTCTCTTCATTGTCTGATAACTAAACCTGCGTCTTTGGCTTTGAAATGTTAGAAAACTCCCTCTGAGTAGCTGCCAGTCCCAACCTCCTGTCATGTTTTCCTCAATTATCGAACGTCTATTCTTCTGTTTGCTCAGGTAACAAGAAGCCAACACAAAAGCTGTGCCAAAGATATTTTCGAGGTAAGAAATAACTCAAGTTTGATTCCAATGTTTGTTTGTTGTTTTTTTAAGTACTAATTACAGTGTTTACTTTAAACAACTCTCTTATTAAATTACCCACCTCATATTTGAGGTCTATTTTGTACTTCTTAAAGCAGTTTCAATTGATTGTATGTTTTTGCAGAGTCATTTCAGACTGTCTTTAAATTCAAAAGGAGGAGGAAATGCCGTCACCAGCATACTGTGGGCGGCAACCAGTGCATATATGCATTATCAGTTCATCTGTAGTCACTGAACACTTCTATCATAAACGTCAGGAAACAGTGGAAGATATCCTCCACACTTTTCCACAATCCATGGTGACATTTAGGTGTCGTTTTATCTGACTTTGGGATCTCACCATACAGTGGTATTGATATCATGTTAATAGTACAGATATGATAATAGTGTAAATAATCAAACACTAGATACTATCTGGTCAATGCTCATGTGTAGTAGGTAGTGGTATTACACCTCGAGGCTGATGGCAGATGTTGGTGCTTGTATATCTGTTGTTTTTCAGTTCACCTGGTTGCCTTTTCACAATCCAATAGCTGCAATTGTTCTCTTGTACACTATTTCTGCAGTTACAGTTATAGATGCTCTTCCCACCTCTCACCTTAACAGCAATAGAGTTAAAGATAAGTTTGATAAATTAAACAGAAAGTCCTCACAGTGCAGAAGCAAGAAGCTGAGTATATTGAGCAGTTTTGAATTTTAAAAAAGTGCACTGATTAATAAGATGGTTGCTGATTATTTTCTGTTGATTGATCAATTACCAGGTCATGTTGACCCTAATCACACAGTTCTGAGTCTGTGTGGAGCAGCCCATTGGTCTAAGTTAATTTGTCCAGCCACTAGTGTGGACTCAAGGGCCGGGCAAAGGAGAAGAATGGAGTTACAGAGATTGAGGTGGGAAAAGGTGGGAGGAAGATAGCAACACATAATACTCCACCTTGGAGACCTTGTTGGTTTTGGTGGAGAAAAGGGCGTGAGGGCTGGTGCTGTGTCCTTGGTGACTAAGGGAGAAGAGATAATGAAGTGAAAAGATGAGCGGAGAGAGGAAATACACACCCTCCAGGGCTTAATGCTAAGGGTGGGAAGAGGGAGGAGGAGAAGAGGAAGAGAAAATAAAAAAGTGTCATCTTATGAACATATTTCAGTGAATTCTTTCTTTCTTTTTTTCCTTTGGACAGAGCCAGGCTAGCTGTTTCCCCCTGCTTCCACCTTTTATGCTAAGCTAAGCTAACTGGATATGAGCTTTATTAAAACACACAACTAATAAGAGTGGTAACAATTTATTTACCTAAACCTGTAAACACAGTAAAAGCAGGAAATTAACCAAAATGTTGAATGAATCCTTTAAGATCAGCTCCTCACTCAGCCCACCAGCCCTCCAACACACACACAAACATACACAAATTGTCTGACATCAGATCTGATAAAGCGTGACCTTTTCCAGAGCATGCTCACTGTTTCAGCAGTTTTACCCAATGATTGTTACACACACACACACACGTATATATTACAGTCGCTGGGCTTCCACATTATGACACAGCTGAGGAATCACATCATGCTAAAATGGTGAATGAATGGTACAAAATCAAGCCGTTTTGTTAGCATCCCTGAGGTCTGGTTAGTCTGACTGCGGGCAATCTAATCAGAAGAGATTATGATCAGAGCTGGAGCAAAGACGGTGTTCTGTGGATGCAGTGCCTCCTCCGCGTGCCTGGTTTCCTCTCGAGTGCTGTGCAAAGAGAATAAATAAGAAATGAGGTACATTCTCATAATATTCCAGGTGTATAATCATGCGTATTCACCGCAGACTCTCACATTTTACCTCAAGGCGTGCAGCAACACATGCACAGACACCATCACAGTCCCTTATCTGTGAGTGGTAACACAATGCATTATTATGTTTAGTACTTCTAATGTCTGCATGTAAATAAATAAATAAATAAAAACACATAATACACAAATACTAATCAGAATGGCAGGCATGATTTTAGGTGAACATTGTTATATTATCTGGGAAATAAACAGATTTTTATGAGATCAAAAAACATCAGATTCACGAGTAAGGCGATATCCCCATTAAAATAGGTTATTTTACTTTAGTACTGCCTATAGAGGATCAATCAAACTTTGCCTTAATTGTGGTCCTATAATTATGCCATTTATTTTGTGTAACCTTTCATTACTATGCAGTGCAATTATGTCAACAATGATCCACAAATCTTTTAGTTTGAAAAGTGTGAAAAAGTTTGTAAGATGTCCATCACAAGTTTCCTAAATATGAAGCTGTGTCTAAGAATAGCATGAATGTGTTCAGTGTGCAGCAACAGGAAATCAAAAGCAAATGTTGAGTTCTCTTTCTTTATAAATGAATTTTCAGCTGAGCAACTAGTGAACAATTAGTAGTCTGAATTGTATAAACCACTGCACAGTCACCTCTGGAGCACATTTAATCTATGGTAACAGCTGAAATACTGCATGTTACAAAAGTGAATCAAAGAACCTGCACTGTGTACGTACTGAAGCAGTGTTTCCTGTAGCCGTCTGTGATGGGTGGGTGGATACTTCTTTTAGTTACTTCCTTCTAAGTTCTTTGAGGAAACATTTAAACAGATCCCTTCAGCAGAGCTAAATTTTCACTTTTATGTGTTCTACAATTGGTGATTGTACTGATGCACTGGGGACCAATGAGTACTTGTTGCAGCTCGCTTTCAAATGTCTTTCATGCTCATCTCCCCCAGGGCTTCCTTCCGCAACAAATGTTGTGATGAGCTTTTTTTTGTGGTATGATTCATGCAGTAAACACCTCTGAAAATGCAGACTTTGAAAAACCCAAGAGCTCTGTAGTGCAGTCCTCCCGAAAAAGGCTAAATTATGTCTGTTTCTGAGTTTATTAGATCACACTTTCAGCTCACAGTGTTCATTTGTTCACATTCAAAGCAGATGAGCTGCTGTTACATGCACCTGTTTTTGTACAGCAGCAGCTCTGATGAGCAGGGGGGTTTTAATTCACTGCACACTGACTGATCACAGATGTTTCAAGCATGTAATTCAAATCTCTCAACTTACTCTAGACAAGGAAGCTAACCCATATTCACAGCCAGACACACTCCCCCTGGTGGGGAGGAACAGTGTTGATAATTAGAGTCAACTGTCAAACATGGTTCTCTGCACTGTGAAGAAATGAAGAAGATTCATCAATCACAGTGGCATTTCACCATTGACCTTTGATCCCAACTCCCCATTTCTCCTAAACAGGATATGACTCAGTCCTGGACGTCCCAGCAAGCCTTGGGGGGTGACCAGGGTCAACGAATCCTGTACAACTCCAAGGTATGCCTGTGTGTAAAGTCAAACTTTAGACATTATTTTATATAATATTTTTACAACTGTTTCAAAGTACAGTTACAGTCATTTAAAAAGGAGAGTTTTCACAGGACAGGAGGAAAACTAATTACACTCCATGGTTCAGTAGCTTGTAGAAACACCTTTAGGAGCAATAACTTGAAGTAATCATTTTCTTTATTACTCAGTCTCTCAAATCGTTGTGGAGAAATTTTGGCCCACTCTTCTTTAAAACATTGCTTCAGTTCATTGAGGTTTATGGGAATTCATTTATGCACAGCCCTCTTATTGTCCCACCACATTTCAGTCAGGTTGAGGTCTGGACTTTGACTGGGCCATTGCAACACCCTGGTATAGCTTTGCTGGTGTGTTTGGGATCATTGTCTTGTTGCATGAATGAATTTGGGCCAAGCTTTAGCTGTCAGACAGATGGCCTCACATGTGACTCTAGAATACTTTGGTATACAGAGGAGTTCATGGTCAACTCAATGACTGCAAGGTGCCCAGGTCCCGTGGCTGCAAAACAAGCCCAAATCATCACCCCTCCACCACCGTGCTGGCAGTTGGTATGATGTGTTTGCACTGATATGCTGTTTGTGTTTCACCCCAACATGTCACTGTACATTATGGCCAAACAACTCCACTTTGATCTTGTCAATCCAAAGGACATTATTCCAGAAGTCTTGGGGTTTGTTCAGATGCAATGTTGCAAACCTAAGCCATGCTGCCATGTTCTTTTTAGAGCAACTCTTTTTAACTGAGGCCTGTAGAGTCTGAGATGTAGCTTCTGGGTTTTTTGCAATTTCTCTCAGCATTGCACAGTCTGACCTTGGGGTGAATTTGCTGGGACGTCCACTCCTGGGAAGATTGTGACATTGTGTTAATACACATCTGAGTGCTCCAGACCAGCAAACTGCCAAAACCTCTGCTTTCATAGAGGTGGTCACACTTACTGATGATCAATTAATCAAGTGCATTTGGTTAGCAGCACCTGGCTGCCATTTAGCCTCTTAATTCCTAAGGAAGCAGTAAGGGTGTACTTAGTTTTTCACAGGGCTGCATAGAGTCCAGACTTCTATCTCCTGCTTCTCATCTCTTTTTGAGGCTGAAGGTTTGAGGTTACACTCACTGCTTCTAGCATTGTACACCCTAATATATTGAAGAAATGTGTCAGTGGTTGATTTGCATTGTGGGTAATGTCAGTGCCAAGCCTCCTTCAGTTTTGGTGACTTTCCTTTAAATTGTATATCATGAGTCCATCAGTATTAATCTATAAACATGGCACAACTGTTAAAACAGAGATTTTACTTCGTTTTTTTTTTTTGTTGTTGTTTTTTTGTTTTGTGTTTTGTCTGTCTTTCCAAAGGATGCAAAACAGCCAGCTACACCGCAAAGACAAAGTATGTATTCTCTGATTTTTCTCTCAAATTTGCATGCCTGAGATTTGTCATAATTTACAAGCGGCTCCCTGTTATTAGCTTTGTAGACTGATTGCTTTCTCTCTGTCAGGCCGGGGGGATGTTCAGCTGCGAATGGCCCGTCACCCTCACGTGGCCCCCCACAAATCGTAAGTGTGGCGTGAGGAAACATGATCCGCTGAAGGTCATCAAACCTGAGCTGCTGCTGTAGCGCACACACACAAGTGATAAAACACATCACAAACATTATTCATGCATTCGTCTCGGCAACTTCTGTAACCCGTATTTATGAACCTCATCATCTCAGCCGCCACAAGGAGAACATGAGTGATGGTGAAAGAGAGGGAAGGGATGTAGACATTTCAGGTCAATCGGCTAACAGTGTTCCAGGCTACAGGTCAGGTTAAAGGTTACTTAACATTCCTGAAAGCTGTCAGCGGAGACCGATGTGCTCCTGTTTTTTAACTTTTTACATCCTTCATTTAATGTGAAACACATGTCGAGTGGTGTAAGCCAACTACACAATCTCACAACCTTTGTTATGTAACACAGCATTTTTGGGGGCAACTTCACTAAAATATTTAGAAAAGGGTTTTTTTCTTACACATTTGAGCAAGTTTTTGCAATGTAATTAAAGCATGTGTAGTTAGGTAATGTAACCCATACAAAAATGATACAACAGTCATATTTACTTAAGACAATATTGAGCTTTTTAAATTGGCAGTGTTAATCTGGATAAGTTAGTGCTATATAATGTCAAAACCAAAGATGCTTAATTTGGTTTAGAGAACTGAGTTATATTTGTTTTTGTGGAATAAAGCTGGCAAATTTAATCAGAGGTTGTCATAAACCATATTCTACCATATCTTCACAGTGAATTAGATTCATACCTAAAATGTCTGCTTTGATATTATCATTGTTTCAGAAATCAAAAGAAACTTGCACCTTTTTCACTGCACTGCTGAGCTGCATATGAAAATGCAAATGTCAGACATTAAACAGTGTTGACCCTGTAATGTCCAATTGAGGCCGTGTGAGAATTCGGCAGATAATCATCCCGATAGCGAGTGGACGTCTTGTGATGCACGCTCTATCCAGGCAGCACCTTCGCTTAAGACAAACCAAGTATTTCCACTATTAAAAAGGTGTCTGAAGCAGACTGTCTCCTGCTGTGTGCTATGTTCATTCTTACTGTATTAATAATGAAGAACAGAAACATTTGGAAGTGTTGAAAATTAGAAAAGGACCAATCTGATAGATTGATTCGAAGCATTTCAGATCAAATCGGGTATGAGCTGTGAAAGCTGGTTCTCTGGCAAGAGAGCATGGGTACCAGGCTGGTGCTTGGCTTTGTGACTGTGTATCTGTTGTGCTTTTACAGCATGCTTGCCGATGACTTGAAGCTAAGCAGTGATGATGAGGAAACTCCCAGGGTAGGTAACATTCATCTTCCCATATTGTTGATCATTTCTTTGTCAGTAGTTTTGGCCTGAGGTGGACGTGATTAGAAGATATGTTTGAGGTGGTAGAGAGACTATGCGAGAGAGTGTATGTGGACAGAGAAAGAGAAGGTTGTAGGGAAAGCAAAAGTGTTTGACTTCTCCTCTTGAAGTATGTCTCTTTTCTGGTAGTGTTTATAATAATGATAAATTTCTGTGTTTGTTTTGTGTCCCATAGGCGATTCATGAGTCGGCTTCCTGGGACAGACACAGGTACTGGCTTACAAATTTCTCATTGTGAACATCAGTTTTTCATTTTTCTTCTGTATGTAAGTTAAATAATGTGCATAACAACAGTAAATCTGCCTGTGTACCCCCCTCTGACCCTTCTCTGTTTGTGTGCATGTTGACTGACAGCCTGTCAGCACAGCGAGCGCACACACATGGCAGGCGGGTGAGACATTCCAGCTCAGACTCTACAGGCTCAGACTCCACCACTGACTCAGGCAGCAGTAGCTTTCATTCCCGGAGCCCCAGCCAGAGTCCAGAAGTTCACCCTGATCCTGCATCGCCTGCCAACATGCAGCCACTGTGCAACAACAAGGAGGTACCAAATGCTGAAGCCACAGCCTCCCTGTCTACGTTCTGTCTTCTCTGCCCATGTCTCGCTTGTGTCTCTCCTCCTCTGTTTATGTGCCTGAGGGGGAATTCTCTGCAGGGAGTGGTGGTCTTTGGGCAGTTGACAGCAGGTGTGGAGAGGGACAGAGGAATGAGGAATGCATGTGAGAGGGAGAGGAGGAAGACTTTTGGGGGGGGGGGGTTAGATTTGGGAATTAGTGCCTTGGTGCCAAGTCCAGAGTCTGAGTCTTAAAGAGAGAAGCCCTCAGGATGTGAAAGTCATCAAGACCTGAGTTCATGTGACATCTGCAACTAGACTTGCTTTCTTTTTAAAAATATTACAACAGAAGAGAATGTGGGCTGCTTGCATTTTATTATCTCAAATAAATACAGAATGGGCGATGTAGGGCATGGTATGGGCTCTTGGAGGTGTGGGGCATTGTGGGAGTTGGTTTGAGACGTGGGCTGTATGGGCAATGAAGAGGAAACCTCCTCTTTTATGAATGCAAAGCCCTGTATGACAGAGCAGACTGTATTACTGAACATGCACTACATTGGGCCCCTATAGAGAGGAAGGGAGTGGGGTGGGGGTGGGGTGG
>VUQI01060019.1:16525-28360 GCA_015106735.1 Paratilapia polleni | reverse complement strand
GGGGTTGGAGTTGTGGAAGCAGCAAATCCAGAGTTCCAGGTAGTGAGGGGGGAAAAAAAGGGAGGGACAGAAAAGAAGGAGGGGAGGGCAGTCAAGACGGCACAAGAGATGCAGTGTCTTCTCTGGAAAGAGTGAGGGATGAGGGTAGGAGGGTGGGGGGTCACTGTTTGACTTGAGGAGTAAAGGTTTAATTTAGGTCCTGGTCAGCTAAGACAGAAAAAAGTGAACACGCAAGAGAGAAAGACGTTTGCGCTCGAGCTGTGAGTACACGCTTTGTTTTTTTTTAAATGAGTAAAAACTCCTGCTTTCCTATGTGTTCTTCTGATTCTTATGGTTAGGAAGCCAGTTGTTAAGCAAACATTAAGTGAGTCATTTGGAATAAGTGGATGGGGGTTGAGCTACTGTAACCTCAGAGTCCACTGTGACTGTGGCAGAGGGTATGCTGTTGACAGGTTATAATGCTGGAATGTATTTATGAGTCATAATCCAGATTTGTCATTTGGACTTTAAATAGTTTGACAGCAGCTGATCCAGTGAGGTATTTTGTTATGTGGCGTGAATGTGTTAGATTTTAGATGTTTCTATTAGAATGTGCAGATGTAGTGCTATTTGCACATTTGTTTGTGATATGTATCATTCCTTAACCTGGTTAAATGTGACATTAAGTGATTCAGAATTCTCTGCTGTCACTGAATTATCACTTAATTAGCCCATAATGATGTCAAAGTTAATAAGGCACACTTACTCACCTGCTGTGCTTGAGTGTGATTTTGAGTATCTTGTATTTTACTTGAGTGGTATTTTAGTATCTAGTACTACTTAAGATTTTTCAACTGTCAAAAGATGATCTTTTTAATGCACATGTTGCCTGCAAAACAATTCACACATAATTAAGTTCTAGCCCCTTGCTTTAGTAGAAAGTGCTGCAATCTGGCAGGCTATCCAAAAGTATCCACCAGAGCAGTTTCTTTCCTCAAGCTGAGGCTACTGAATTCATTCCACACTCTTCTCCATAAAATAGCTGTTAATGATTGAATTATTTATTCAATTTTTATCTGTTTTTTTTTTTTCTACTTTCTATATAAATTCAGTTGCGATTCATGTAATTAAGAATAGGTTGACATACCTGCACTAACAGAACCTTTACGGACTTTTGTAGCCAGCATTGTCTTTATATGACTGAAGTGGTTAAAAAAAACAAAGTATATTGAATAAAAGCGGCTGCTTTTCAACCAGTGGCAGCAATAAAATGCTACATACACATGGTTACATCTGTAATAATAATCCAGATCTACAGTACATATTAACTATATAATAGCATTTTTATCAAGTTGTTCCAGCCTTCTTGTGTATGTGTAAAGCCCCACTGTCATCAAAGACTCAAATTGATTCTATTTTATGATTAATTTGTCATTTTATCTCACTCTGTTTCTGTGTTTTCTTAAGCCTGATCATCCCTCTGCTACCCAGTGGCAGTTAGATAAATGGCTGAAGAAGTCCCGGAAAAAATCTGCAAGCACTGAACAAAATCCCTCCCAGATTATTCCAGGACGCCTGCACTCCCCCCACACCCACCGAGCCCCATCCCCAGCTAGGTCATTTGACAGCAATCAGGAATACAGCCCTAGCCAAAGCCCTATTCCCAGCCCACAGTTCAATTATAGCAACAACAACAGCCCACTTCCAAGCCCTGGTTACAGCTACTGCCCTAGCCCGAGCCCATTCACCAGCACCTGTCAGAGTCCCAGCCCTAGTCCAAGGCAAAGCCCAATTCCAAGTCCAGTCATAAGTATTTGCCCCAGTCCATGTGGGAGCCCAAGATACAGCCATAGCCCTAGCCCTATTTCTAGAGATCCTCCAAAAAGCCCAAGTCCCAGTGTACCTGCTCCTTCCAGGATTTGTCACTACCCTGAGTTTCAGAGTCAGAACCAACCACAATCTAGCCAATCAACCAATTCTCACAGGACAAAAATTAGGCCATGGATCGCCCCAGTGTCTAACACTAATACAAAGAGCAAGCCCACGAGTAATGCTCATCTTCAGCCATCTCATCAGCACAGGGCCAAAGCTCAACCACCACAGGACCAAGGCCAAATCCAAAGTAAATCAAGGGCTTCTGCCGTTTCAACCTCTAGTCAGAATCAAAGCCACAAATCTAGACCCAAACCTAATTTTTATCCAAGCTCTAAACAGCTGGCTGATGCTCCCCATTCTAGAAACGTATCACATTTTGAGCAAATCCAGGGTAGCAGATCCAATCACAAGTCCCGGCCTCCATTTCAACCAAATTCTCAACATAGCCCAACAAGAGCAAAGCATTTAGTTCCCACTAGTCGTGAAACCAATCCTGTTCACAGTTCTCATTCTCAATCTACCTCTAAAGTTACTAGTAATTCTGGGTCGAACCCTAGGGCTGTCCCTGGCCTAAAACATAGGTCTAAGTCTTGGGAGGCCACAGCCTCAACCACTGTGCATGTTAATCACACAAAAACATCACAGAAGAAACCCCAAACTAAGGAACAGGACGTGGACCACAGAAGAGATCATTTCACCACAGCAGAGGGGAGAAAACACGAGAGAAAGGAGGACAGACGCAAGGAAAAACAACAAGGGAAACCGGAAAGAAAGGAAGACAGGAGGCTGGCGGAGGAGCAGCTACTGAGACGGTCCTGGATCCAAAGTTCAGCTGAAGAAGAGGAGGAGGAAGAGGAGGAAAGAGTGATAGAACAGGAAAGGAGGAGAGAGGAGACAACAAGAGAGGAAAGCAGGAGTAAGAGGGAGGAGAAACAGCGACACAAATGGCAGGCCAAAGAGAGAGTCCCTACCAACGACTCACACCATCAGGGGAGGACAAAAAAGGGAGGAAGAAGTGAGGAGGAGAGCGAGTTACAGCCAGACCCATCGCCTCCTTTGTCTTCACGTTCCCCAACTCCTCATAGAACATCCTCCACATCCTCCTCATCCTCTTCTTCGTCCTCTTCAAGTTCAGATTCTGAATCTGAAGTTCAGGCTCCAATTGCCAAAGTTCCAGCAGACTCAACCTCTCACAGGAAACTCATCAAGAAAGGCCAACAGGGCTCAGGCAAGCCTGACGCCAGCAGACCTAAGGTGGTGCATCACAGACGACCCAGCTCAGGTAACCCCAGCGAGGGACAGCAAAGTGAGGGGAAGCAAAAACTCTACACCCTTGTCCCCTTTGGACGAGGGGACAAGACCGCACCCTCCTCCCAGCGGGGGCTCCGAAATCTGGTGGTGCACATAGACCTCTGTCTTCTCAAGAGGGTCCCAGACAGTGCTACTAATTCCCCTGTTAAAAAACCCCCCTCTTCCTCCTCATCTTCATCAGCCAAGGATAAGCAAAGTGAGGATATGAAACACCTGTATGCCTCTGAGGCACTGACTAAAGACAGCACAAGAAAACGCAAGGTAGACAATATGTATATTTACTTTTCTCCTGTGTTGAATGTGACATGCATGTCCACAGGATTTCATTAATAAATGTGACTCTAAAATTATGTGTATAGGCTTCTTCCTTAAAGCATACGTGTGTGTTTTTGTGTATGACTAGCTGGAGAATGGTGTGTCGCACAGAGAAAGCAAGAGAAGTTATGCAGACAACATCACAGGCCACACAGAGTCTTCATCTCTCACTGCTGAGACTGTTATGACTAATACCATGGACAGCGGGTAAGAAAAACAAAGACAGTGTACATCATTTTGCACATACGGTCGCATTGCATACACACACAACTGCACCTATGCTATTTTAATCCCATATTATGTGGCATTTGTATCCATGCAAACACGTGGGTGCTTGCAGGTGCCTGGACGACTATTTGAACAGTAAGAGGCCAGTGTCTCCGCTGTCTCCCTTGTCTCCCCGGCCCCAGAGCCCTGAGACCCACAAGCCTAACTCCAAAACAAAAACTGCAGAGCAGCATCACACCCAAAAGAACAAAGACAAGAACAAAGATCCTGCTGTAAAGGTAGCATAAAACAGTTCCTTCTCTAGATAATCCCAACTCCACTGATTACAAAAATTTTGTTCATTTCACCTCCCTTTGTGCACTCAGCCTAAGATGGAAGTGGAGTGTGTGAAAGTGTCAAGACAGCCCCAACCACCTTCTGAGACCTGGGGCACTGCAGCACACAGGGGGACTGTGCCAAACCACGAAACGTGAGCAATCATGCGTAGTCCACACAGTCCATTACTGCACAGCCCACACTGCCTTTTTGTCATAAAAATACAGCACACACATTTGTGACTTACTGACAGTCTTTGTAATCTTACTGCTTAGATGTAAACAATTATGTAATCATGTTACAAAAAATGACTATAATTAATCCAGATCTGAAACAGTGTGTAATTAGAGTATAAATTGTGAAGGATTACTTGATAACATTTTGATTATGTCTTTAGTGTGATAAACACATCATACCATGTTTCACAGTACTCCTGTTGTCTGTGCTTATATGAGGTCATTTGATTCGACCAGCTGTGAATACTGAATGTTCAAAGTGCATTTAGTTTGCTTTCAAAAGGTTGTGAGATGTTTAGTATACGTTTTACTGTAAAACAGCAACATTTTCAGTGTTTGATTTTGAGATCAATCAAAAGTATTCAAATTGCATTTCTTTCTTTTATATCACTCAATAGTGTACTTTACTAAATAGACAAAACTACATGTAGTGATGACATCAAACACTATTGTAATCAAATTTATTATAAATGTTTTTTCCTAGTCCTCAACATGCTGAGTACTACTTACATGAAGCCAAAAGGATGAAGCACCGTGCTGATGCCATGGTGAGTCTTTGATCTTTGATTTAATATAAACTGTTGACAGTAACGTTGTACAATTATTGCAGATAAGTTGGAATTTTTACTCCGAAGAGATGTGGGGAACATTTTTTTTAATCTGTGTTCACTAAGCGTGCTAACAGCAAAATTCACATAACACATTTGTTTCTAGGAATGCTTCACAGAGAAACATGCAATATTCTGTATGTATGTGCTGCTGTGCTTCTGTCAACCAGAAGGCCTGTGTCAAATGACCTAAAGCTTGTCACATTTCTGACCACATCCACACAGACTTTGCATTACAATGCACCAAATATGCATACGCCCTTCAAGCAAACTTCAAATAAATATAACAGGAATGACTACTCGGCTGTGGTGTCCTTAGCTGTCTGTGTCTGTCTGAATATAATTGCCGCATTAGCCTGTCCACAGTCTTTTTAGGTAAACCAGTGACTATGTGGTGCTTTCCATTGAAAGAGACGTGGGGGGATTGTTAAAGTATACCTACCTTGCTCATTTCCAGCTCCATATTTTTATTCTTGGACTTCACTAGAGTAGCTTTGCATGATTCACAGTTCAAAATAATCCTTTATTTATTACTGGGCCTCGATGCAGCCCCTTGCTTCATCCAGTGTCTAAAATCAGAGACTGTATATAAAAGATGAACATGGCTGCTCTGCCATAGCCCATCTAGACTCTGAATTTTGAAGACTCATTGTTAGCATTTTGGACACTGCCATGTTGGTTTTATTGGAGCCTGAATTGACCATATTTAGATGAGAGCGGGGAATGCTAAGTTATTAGCTAATGTTAGCAGGCTTGGTTAGGATAATGCACCCATAAATTTTGTGGGTGCAATGGAGAAACAAACATAATGCTAAGTTACATAAAATACTAGAATTCACTCAACGAAACTGAAGCACAAACATATTGGACGGTATGTAATACACAGCAAGCAATATTTTTTGTCAGATAATGAAATAAAAAATGCTCCAGAAGTTCAGTGACTTGAATTAGTGGAGGTGAAGCTGGGCAGACAGCTAGTGGCTACAGCCACTTGTGTCCACATCCATCAAAGCAGGGATGCTTCTAACTTTAAGCCTTAACAAAATCCATATAGCTGTTATATATTAAAAAAATAAAAATAAATCACTCACTGTGAAGGTGGAAACTTTCAACAGAGACCAAAATAAACACCAGAGACCAAAATGTAAATATGCTTTTAATGCTGTTAATTAGGGGGATTGACTCATTTTTGGAAGTGGCTGCTCCAGGAACTGGAGTTTTTAGCATTTGCACATTGGCTTTATTTTCCATCCCTGGAGGTTGCAGCTTGTTTGCTGTACTCTCAGCTAGAGCTGTGTGCCTGAGATGACCACATGAAGGAGATCCCACTTCTTTAATGTCATACAGATCCAAGAGAAAAAAAAAACTGTCCTAAACAAAGCATTTAGAGCAGTCTGATGACATGTTCAAAATATTTTTTGCAATTACCCTTGTCAGACATTTAAATAAAGCTTTAATCACCAGGGGTCAGCATTTTACCAGTGGTTGTGTTGATGTTTTTGAATTTGTGATGCTGTGTTTTCTTAAGAGGCTTTGCCTTTTCCCAGTCTGCCATTGTAAATAGGAGTGTATTGTTAATTGCTTGTGTGGTTAAAGGTTATGTTGACACCATCTTGTGGTACAAATTGGTATTACATGAAAGTACAGGGGCAGCACAGTGGTGCAGTAGTTGGCACTGTCACTTCATAGCAGGAAGGTCCTGAGTTCTGCCTTTCTGTGTCGAGTCTACATGTTCTCCCTGAGTGAGTTTTTTTTTTTCCCAGGTGCTCTGGCTTCCTCCCACAGTCCAAAGACATGCATGTTAGGTTAACTGGTGATTCTAAATTGGCCACAGGTGTGAAAGTGAGCATGAATGGTTGTCTGTCTCTATGGATTAGCCCTCCAACAGACTGTCGACCTGTCCAGAAAATGGATGGATGGATGGAAAGTACAGCCAGGCTATAGTTCAATTTCTGTTGATATCTCTTCAACACTCTATATAGACATTTTGGATATGAAGTCATGACAGTTATTTCTTCTCATTCTGTTGATTTAGCCATTTTCAAATGCAGAAATATGTAATAAATACTTTTGCGGGAGAGTGCTGGAGCCTATCCAGTGTGTTTCAGGGCTAACACAGCATGACAAATAACTATTCATGCTCACATTCACACCTATGATCAATTTAGAATCACCAATTAACCTAACATGCAAGTCTTTGGCCCTCCCCATGACTGTAGGAGAATGTCCGAGTACCTAGGGAGAGCTACCCAGTGGACCCAGAACTTTTTGCTGTGAGGCGACAGTGTTAATACTGTACCACTGTGCTGCCCAACAATAAGTACCTTTAAAGTATCATTTTATGTACATTGCCTGTGTTGATGTTTTGTTTTGTTTTGTTTTTCTTCCAGGTGGACAAGCTAGGGAAGGCTGTGAACTACGTTGACGCTGCTCTCTCATTCATGGAATGTGGGAAAGCAATGGAGGAAGGGCCGCTCGAAGCAAAGTCTCCTTATACCATGTATTCAGAAACAGTGGAGCTTATTAGGTGAATAACATTCTGATGTTAAAACAGTCACAAGTCTTTTGGATTTGGGCATATAGAAAAACATGAATGGCAGCTCCATTGTTAAAAGTCCTGTTTCTTAAGGTACGCAATGAAGCTAAAGAGCCACTCTGGCCCCGGGGAGAGACAGGAAGACAAACAGCTGGCGGTTCTGTGGTACGTATGTCACCTCTTCTGTTTATGCCGCATCTATCATCACGCTGAAGGACCTGCATTTTGAGGATGATTTGTGGTCTGTCTGTCTCTCTTCGTGTTTCCACAGTTTCCGATGCCTGGCCCTCCTTTACTGGCAGATGTTTCGTTTAAAGAAGGACCACGCGCTGAAATACTCTAAAGTGCTGCTGGACTATTTTAAGGTATATCTGAAAACAAGTCTGATTTGCAGTTTGTCAGACATTTATGTGTAGACGACCTGTTCATATGCCTTGTTTCCATGCTGTTACAGAGTTCTCCCAAAGTGCCTACCACACCAGCCAGTTGGATTGACTCTGGGAAGTAGGTGGATAATAACTTTGTATGATAGGCTCTTTGTTTAGCCCATTAAATCCACTGAAATGCCACTGATCACCCTCATTCTGTTGTACATGTGTTTTTCCCTCTCAGGGATACAGGAGGACCCCCCGCTTCACTCTCACCTAATGCCAAACACCTCACACGGGGTTCACACGGGGGCAGCAACTCAGCCTCCCTCATAAGCATTCCCCAACGTATCCACCAGATGGCAGCAAATCACCTGAACATTACCAACAGTGTCCTGTACAGCTACGAGTACTGGGAGGTAGCAGACAACCTTGCAAAGGAGAATAAAGGTACTGGTGGTTAAAAGAAACAGACTACCATGAAAAATTGTTAAATGGAATTTGGGTTTCAGATATTTTAAGAGCACTATCTTCTTTTCTCATCACAGAGTTCTTCAACTACTTGAATACTTTGTCTGGGCCATTGACTCTTCACAGTAGCATTGCTCATGCTGTCCAGTACACCAGACAGGCTCTTCAGTGGATACGCATTAGTGCCAAAATCAACTAGCTTAGAAAGGATTCATTTTAACCTGCCCACTGGATCTCCAGGCCTCATTGACTGTAGAGGAGGCAAAACTCTGGATCTCACAGAAGCGCCTACTGTCATGTGTGTGAAATTGAGTTGGATGAACCCCCACAGAGCCTAATATCCCCACTGTATGTTGGAGTGCATATGCTTCCTTACTGTGTGCGATGGCTTCTGAAGAAGTAATCTCACCTTCCTCCTCATCATTGGATTAATCTGAAGAGTTGTGTGCGCATTAAATGGACCTCTGATCATTTGCCAAATATCCCTCAGACCTTGAAGAATCCACATGTATGTGCAAACTCACACGGAAAGCCTTTTTCATATTTTGGAAATGATCATTATGTAGCAAACCTTTTCCTCTGGGGCCAAAACAGGAGAATATCCTTAAAAAGAGACCTGCCAGTTTCTCCAAAGTAGAAAACCTGTTTGCATCTTTTGCTAATGAAGGTTGTAATGACTCTTAAAGTATGTAAATTTTTTCACTTTGTTTTTACTGTGCAATATTTGATAGATGGTTTGTTTTTAGGAAAAAAAGAAAAAGTACAGGAGAATAAAGTGTTGGTCCCTTTTTATTTTGAGTGTGGCGTTCTATAATGAAACTTTGAGCTGAAGAGGTTCCTCTGTCAGTTTACAAATTGGGTCTGGTTAAGGGGAACAGCATGAATCACACAGGTTACATACAGGATGATAATCTTTTCTTCAGTGAGGAACATTTCTTCCAATCATCAGCATATGAAACCCTCAGACACTAGTGGATGGTGGCTGTGCTGGGAGTTAGACTGAGTTTCTTTAATTCATTTTTAAGAATATTTGAGATGAGATGTGGGTAGCGAATCAGAGGGAACAGTTAAAAATCATGCACTGAGAAAGGTTCTCAGACTACAGGACAGGCTTACAGACACAACTGTTGCTGTCTTTTTAAGTACTTGTATTAGACTGCATGTGTCTCAGTGTACTTAATAAACTTGCAAATGAGTGTAGGTGTTCACATACAGAAAGCTACCCTTTGCATATTTTTGTAATCATTTGTGAAGGATGCCCCAGATAGACACACTTCCTTATGAATGTTTGTGAGAATCTGAGCATCTCACTGGAAATCCTTTTCATGATATTGATCGTAGCTTTGTTGGCAGGTTGCCTTCATGTTTTGGAAGAGGATCTTTAAGATCATCTCTCATCTTTTCTGGCTTTTTTGCTATTCCTGAAACACACAAAGTCTTAGTTCTATCATTTGGGAGAGCATAACACTGACTTGGACACTTACTGAGTTGCTTAATCCTCCCCCTCAACTTAAACCAAGTCTTCACTCTAAAATGTAATAATTTACACACAAGGGAGGAAGGTCCCCACAGTGTGACTGCAAATAGATTTATGTCCCCAAAAACATGAGTGATAAACACAGACACACTGAGTGAGAGTCAGACTCATTAGTCACTAAGTCACACAGAGATCCCTTTGACTCTCCATCACTTCACTCCACCACTTCCTCCTGCACCAACACAGATGTCACGCATGAAGCTTCAGCATCCTATGTCTGGTACCATAGCAACAGAGAACAACCAATAAGGGGGGGGGTTCTTCGGGACACGACAGGGCTTGGGTCAATAGCATCCTGGTTTATTTTATTCTGTGAAATACGTGGTCTGATGCAAACTAATCCAGCAACAAATTAGATATTTATTCCCCTGGAATATGACCTACTTTATTCCACTTTCCTTAGCATACAGGCTGCTGTATTGTATAGCCCATCTATAAAAGCCGATATATGTTAAATTAAGCCGGGCTACAATTTCCATATATCCCCTGTTGCCTTAATCTCTAAAAGCTGATCACGTGCCCAAATCACATCAGGCGTTGTAAAGCAGAAAGAGAATGGACTCTGTTTCTGATGCTGCTCAGTGTCCACACGGAGCTTATTTCACGTCATGACAATTCATTCACTTTGCTTCTGATGGAGGAAACTCCACCTCAGCAGTGCTTTTGTTGGCGTTTCTTATTACTATGCAGGATTGTTGTTAAAATAAGAGTGGGGCTGTGCGGACGACAGTGTCTACAGCATCCCTTTACGATGCTGGCTCGTTCGTGCCGCACGTGCCTCTGCGTCACGGCCGTCAGTTGCCTGTGCGATGAACGGCCGTCTGAGGACAGCCGTGCTGGAAACCAGACAGTGCGCACAAAAAACAAACGGTGTCTGTACCCAGACTGCTCCCCTAATCGTTTTTCTGCCGCAGCAAAGCAGGCACTTTGCACTCAAACCCTCCTGTTTGAAGAGGAACAGTGTCACTGTGAGATAACTGACGGTTACTTCAACAGCACGGCCTCACAACAGCGATTCACTTGTTCGCACCGAGTGAGTAAGTTAGCAGAGTCGGTGGGTTAAAACTGCACAGAGTTGTCATGAACTGTTATACACAATTCAGGTGACATGTACGTGATTGTCCGCGTAGCGGCAGCATCGCAGCTTCAAGCAAATACTGTATACAGTGCTGAAAACAAGAAGCCGGGATGATATTCAATCAAGCGAGCTAAAAAAAAAAAAAAGGTGCACGAAAACCGGAAGTTGGGCGTATTTTGTTTTTGAAAATAATAGTTTTTCCTAGGCAAACTTCTAAGGGAATCAAATGAACAGATAGAAAAACATAAAAGATGTGTACAATGGTGCTTTTGTTTCAAGCAAAGTGTCTTAATTATGGTGTAATTTTATTATGTAAACGGCATAAAACATACACACAGAAACAGATTAAAAACGGGAGAGAAAATCAAATGCTGTCTAGAGAAGGACTTTAAGTAGTCTTCAGGAATAGTTCTCCAGGCTTCTTGAAGGACATTCAAAGCTCTTTGGATGATGGCTGCATTTTGTTCTGTCTCTGTCAAGATGATCCCACACTGCTTCAATAATGCTGAGGTCCAGGCTCTGGGGAGGCCAATCCATGACTGATAGTGTTTCACTGTGTTTTTCTATCCAGGTATGCTTTTACTTAATTGGCAGTGTGTTTGGGATCATTGTCATGTTGAAAAATGAAGCCGTTGCCAATCAGACACTTTCCAGATTGTATTGTATGGTGGATTAAAATCATAACCCCATCAGTTTTGATAAGATCTCCAACACCACTGGCTGAAATGCAGCCCCAAACCATGACAGAGTCTCCACCGTGTTTTACAGATGGTTGTAGACACTCACTGTTGTACCTCTCTCCTGACCTCCTTCGTACATATTGATGACGATTTGAACCGAAAATTTCAAATTTGGATTCATCACTCCATAAGACCTGTTATCACTGATTTTCAGGCCTGTGTAATTTGGCATACATCAACTGAAGAGCCAGATGCTTCTCTCAGGTCCTGTGGTGTCAGGTCTTTGCTAGACCCCCCC
>VUQI01060018.1:0-15187 GCA_015106735.1 Paratilapia polleni | reverse complement strand
AAATCTCAGCGGTCTTTACAACAGAAAAATGACAAAGACAAAGCACAAAGAGATACAGAACATACAAATATTTATTGGAAGATGCAAACATGACCCACCTGAAGTTCACATAATACTGAAATGTATGTAGGACCAGAGTCTGAGTTTGTAGGAGGGTTTAAGAGAGACAGATGCACTGAGCAGCTGGAGCCACAGGATACTTTAAAATAAATATACTGACACTTCTTCATTTAAGATACAAGATAAATAAGTTTATCCCAAAACAACAGTGAATATTTCACAGAACTTCATAAACAAGTGTAAACACCATAAACAAAGTGTCCATCATATTCAAGAGTTAATGCAGGAAAATGTCTCTGGGCTGTTTCAGAGTTTGAATTTCTTTAGTTCGATCCTCAGGTTCAACTTTCCTCTGGTTTGCAGTCAGTTAGCTTTAGTCAGATAAGTCAGCGTCCAGTCAGGTTCAGTTCCAAAGTGCTCCTGAAATAAACGAAATCGTCAGGGTGTCCGGTGCTGTGCTTTCACACAGGTGAACTCAGCTGAAATGAAAGAAGTAGTAGATGGTCTCCTCCTCCAGCACAGTGAGAACTCAGAGCAGCTCCTCAGGGTAAGGAGGTGATCAGGTTCAGGGGAATCTCAAAACTCCCAGCCTGTAAAACAGGAATGTTACTGCATTAAATCAATAAATACCAGTATTTAATGGCCATAATGAATATAAAATCAGAACTCAGCACAATAAGTCCCATCCCCCTCTGTAGGTAGCTGTCCATGGAAATGACATTTGATTTGGGATTCTCCTTGATGAAGGAGAGCTACCCCTAAGTGCTATTTATCCCAAATATTGTAGGTAGAGCAAATTTTCACAGTAACTTTAATTAAAATGTGCCCATTCTGATTTGATGTACAATATCTTTTGCGTAACTACTAATTTTTTGAGTTGTATTAGTATTGTGACAATAATGGAAAATTATTTTGACACAGAAGGAATCATAGCTAGAGCATGAGCTTGGTTTCAAAATGTAGGTACAAAGGAAGCCTTTCATATGCTGTAACTCGTTTTGACCAACCACCTATCCCACATGGTATATGATGTATATGAGCCTTGAAATTCTATCTAAAATGCACCTGTTGAAATTTCGTCCAGTGATCAGAAAACAAAGCATCCAGTTTGTTTCTGTTACTCTGTCATCTCATCATATTCATATTCAAAGTTGGTTACAGAAAAAAATTGTTCTGATCAAAAATTACATTTTGGCTTTAGTTTGTGATTTGCTGGCAGAACTTAAATTAGTTTTTCAGCCATGGAGAATTAATGTCTCCTGTACTTCACAAGGTATGAGGGCTCAACAACGTTGGAAAAAATAACACAAGTGAAAAACACAAAATTTTTTACCCACACATATGTACTTCAAATGCCTGTAACTTAGAAAATGTTCATAGCATAAAGGTAAAAGTTTTCATGGCTTCATTAAATATGTTGAAGTTATTGTACAAAAATCAGCTGATTCCGAGGCTTTCAGGTGGGAACTTACTTTCAGATTTGACTTGTCATTTTGTTGACACTTACCAACCTAAATACAAACTTGAATTTCTATTCATGAGTGTAAATCATGTAATATAAGTTTTAAATTTCCACCAAATGAATTTATCATAATAATTTTAATCAGATTCCACCATTATGCTAAAATCTTGGATGGTTCATTAATAATGATTCATAAACTCTTGTATGAAAACAGCCCTTCATGCAACTGCAGTGGTAACCATTTCTGACATCTACAAAGTACACTACATACATAATGTCACATGAAACCAGTTACTCATTTCTTGCAATCATGTGAGCGACATTCTCTTTCAACAATAAACCACAGTTAAAACATAATAAACCATAATAAATAAACTATAGTTAACCATCTTTGGTAAATTGAGATGTACTTTATGGTTGTACTGTCAGGTCAAAGTCTTGTGAGTGAGCATTAGAGTGTGACAGCATGTAAAACCCCAGTAGAGTTGTTGAGGGTGTTCAGGCATCACATCCATTTTCCATGGCAGGGACGCTGCAGCTCTCGTGGCTATTCTGCGTACTCATATTCCTTCTGGTGGGATTGCAAGGAGAGCCGAGTGACCCAGCACAACGCCGAAGCAAGAGGAACATTAGCAATGACCAGTGAGTTGTGTTTTAAAGAGATTAAAAACGGATATTCTATATAGTGATGGTTCAGAACTGATGAGCTCCACAGGAATACTCATCTTACTTATTGCTTTTCTTTAAATGTTTCATGTCATAGGGATGCTAAGTTATGCAGATAAGGTTTGCCAAAAGCTTTGATTAATATGTTAATATGAGAATAAACATATTTGTAATAGTGTAAGATAAACACATTTTATGACCATTACTGACCTAAATACAAACTTGAATTTTGGCAATCTGAATTTCTAGGCCTCGCATGCTGTCAGATAATGGTCACCTTGTCTTCACAACTGGTGACAATAGAGAAATACGCTTCCAGACCTCAGCATCAGGCCGCGTTAAAGTGGGTAATGAAGACCTCACCCAACTTATGAGTCAGGTAAGCTTTCTGTTACTATTCAATTCAATTCAATTCAATTCAATTTTATTTATATAGCGCCAAATCACAACAACAGTCGCCTCAAGGCGCTTTATATTTTAGGGTAAAGACCCTACAATATTAGACAGAAAACCCCAACAATCAGACGACCCCCTATGAGCAAGCACTTGGCAACAGTGGGAAGGAAAAACTCCCTTTTAACAGGAAGAAACCTCCGGCAGAACCAGGCTGAGGGAGGGGCAGCCATCTGCCGCGGCCGGTTGGGGATGAGGGGAAACAGAAGAAGCCAAACATTCTCCTCGTGATGTCATATAGTGCTACAATGGGATGCTGCTCATAAGATCATGGCCTTCATACAGTGGTTATTGTATGACAATCAGAAAATAACTTCAGGTGCAACTTTTGTGATGGCTTAATGTTATCACTGCCCTCATTGTATACAACAACAACCAAACTGTATTTCCAAACACCCAAAAGCAACCTCACAATAAAAAAGCAACAGCAAGAGACACGGTGACTGTTAATTGACTGTCAACATACTAAAATAGATGCAAAATAATAAGGAATGGCTCTAAAATCGCAAAATAAAAAAAACAATAAAAAAAATTAACGCAAATACATGTTTATATTTATAAAATGTAATTCTTCCATTCCTAGCAGACAAGGTTGCTCCTACACAGAAAACAGTTCAGTTTGTTATTCAGCCACTACAGCTGTTATCTCTTTAACATGTTCTGGTTATGTTGGTGCTTGTGTTCCAATGTATTAGGTGTGCCTTTATTTGTTAAAACAAATGATGAGATTGTACTCCCACCAGTGCTGCAACAATAAAGCAATTATTCTGATTTCTCAAACAAGCCATTAAATATCAGCTGTTGAAATTATTGTCATTATAAGATCTTATCAGCTTTTACACAACCAAAAACTGCTGCTTATCATATGACACTGTAAATCATTAACAAGTTAGGAAGCTGACACTGCAGGAAGACCAAAGCTCAGAGGCTAAGAGCATTTGAGTCAGTGGATCAAGGATTACATCTGTATAACAGTAAAGCATGTAGTCTTACTCTGTCTCTCTCTCTCTCTCTCTCACACACACACACACACACACACACACACTCTCACAATCTTTCAACATCAACAATTTTTGGACAGGTGTCGAAATGGTGTTTGCTGGGAAGAAATCACAGGACTCAGTGTTATCTCATTAAACTGCTGTCTGTCAGGCTGGCACATACAGCAGAGTGTGTTGGGAAGGTTACTGTTGAAAAGGTTGCTAAGTATTAGTTACACTTTTAAAAATGTAATAAGTAATTGAACTAATTTTATTATTTTACATAACAATAATCACTATATTGAATTACATGATTACTTTTCTAACAAATGTTAAGACAGGGCAAAGAAACAGAAATGTCCTCTACCAGCTGTTGACATTTTTCAGGTTTGACGTCAAGTGTTTTGATGCTAACATTGTTTTTTTGTTGATACTTTACCCTCTAAAGCAATTTTAGAGCCCTTTTCTGTTTTTCTTTTAGAATCACTAATTTTAAACCCATTGTCAAAGACTGGTGGGCAATTTGGCAAAATTAGGATGAAAATTAGGACCAGGATGACGGGACCTTTTTATTTGAATGGCAGCCAGGCGAATGGAGACTAAAGCCATTCAAGAATCTAAAGTGAATCTAGGTGTTCTTTCATTGAGCTAATGTAAATATGTAAACAACTCCGAATAGTCTCAATTTTACCTCATATCCTTTAATCTGATAAATTCAATTAATAGCAGTTAGACTAGTCACAAATGAAGTGATTAACAAAAAGTGCCAAATCAGGACACAATATACAAACTTTTAGAACCCTTCTTTTAAAATTTCAGCTTTTGAACACTGAAGTGTTTGTTATGAACTGTCTGAATACAGATTAAAACCAACAAAGATGACATTGACTACATTAAGTCTCATGGAGGAGCCATCCCTCCTGATATCACCAACAAGCTAAACCAGCTTGATACCAAGGTAGGACAAAGCTAATTCCTGTTGGATGAAAATCTTATATGTAATAAACTCATTATTTTTTGTTTGTTTGTTTTTAAACAGATGTAAATAAAATCGCTTTAACATTGCAGTAGCTGTAGCAAAAGCAAGTAATTATAATGAAAAGCTATTTTGAATCATGTGCCCAAAACTATTTCTTAATGATATAAATCCAGTGTACATGGCCATTGTTCTCAAACATACTTACCCTGCTTCTTTTCATGCTTTTCAGGTGTCAACACTTGAGAATAAAGTGACTACACTTGAAGAGGTGAGTTGTTTATGAACTTTCATTGTTGTCATGGCTCAAACTAAAGACCATACCATACATATAATGTTTCTTTCCTCTTTTCCTCTTCAGACAGTCCAGAGGGTGTCTTGCAGTAGTAATCCCTGTCAGAATGGAGGAACATGTCTAAACTTATTAAACTCATATCACTGTGTGTGTCCCAGTAACTGGGGGGTGAGTTCAATACTGTTCTTTATATTACAGCTTTTTACAGTTTGATATGTATTGATTATAGACATTTACCAATGCTAATTGATATGAATGATTACAGTAATACGATACAATATATTTTGCCTAGATCCCCTACAACCTCAACCTTTTAACCCCAGTACTGGTTTACTATAAGATAAAATGCTTATTTATAAATAGGAACCCAATAAACACAATATCAGCTAAACAGAACAATTGTTAAAATCACTCATTAATCTAGAACATAATTAGTACAAATCCCAGTAGTCACAGGTACACTGGCAATGAACATCACAGTTTCCATACAGACTTCCAAATTCTATAGGCTCCAAATGTGTTTGAAAATATTGGAAAATTATTTTGACACCAAAGGAATCATGGCGAAAATACCAAACAAATAGCAAATCTCCAGGGTACAATGCTTTTTTCTGTTACTCTACATCGTAGACATTGAATTGTTGTAGTTTTGATGTTGAAACTATTATATATCCCATGACACTGATGCTCAAACCTGGTTACAGAAAAAAATAATGCTGAACAAAAACAAGATTTTGGCTTTAGATTGTGACACTTGTATTTGGTGTACAATTGATTCGATGCTTCAGTACTTCCATTATTACCTCCCTTAACATAGGATACATTGGACCATCATTGATGAAAGAAAGGAGCTTAAATGTTTTTTTCAGTGCTGAAAATTTAATGTAGCCAGTGGTTGTATTTCAACATTATGATGGATCAAAAATGCTGGAAAAAAAATTAAGGGAACTTAAAATTGCCGGATTTCAACCTACCCCTAAGTACACAGAGCCATCTAGGGTCTGTAAATATTCATAGTATAGTAAAACTTCTTTCTTGCCATTTTTGCTAAGCTGTTTTCTGTTCCTGTTTGATTATACAATCTAAGATTGTTAGTTTAACCTTACCAAGAGAGTGAAACTATATTAGGCTGATTCTTAACCAGCGGTCTGTGTTTCCCCCTGTTTTCTCTTGCTCTTTGCTTTCTCTCTCTCTCTCTCTTTCTGTGTGTGTGTGTGTGTGTTAGGGTCCTAACTGTGCAACAGATGTAAATGAATGTCAGGTCTATTCAGGAACATCGCAAGGCTGTCAGAATGGAGCAACCTGTGTCAACACCGCTGGATCATTCACGTAAGCCTTAAGCCTTCCTCTTCTCACTTACAGCTTACTCTTCTTTACTTTTAGAAATGACCACAGAAAAAATTCAGTTTAAGTGTGCTGATTTTATAGTTTTAATCTCTGGACGCTTTACATTACGCTGACTTATGCCTCCTCGTGTTCTCTCACCTCCTTTGACCCATACGTCTTTCCCTTCCACATCCTGGAGGATCTTTCAATTCTTTAAATAAACCTTGAGAACATAAGGAGTGAGGAAAGAAATAAAGGTGTATTCTACAAAGAAGTACTTGTTTATCAAGTGGTGTGACGTATACATGCCACGCCCACTCGCAAAACTCACTTTGTAGTGTTGTGTATGTGGATCAATGAGCAGTTAGATGGTGAAATGCAATACAATGTGCCATTAGTTTGTATGTAATTAATCTAACACATACAGTTAACTTCACAAATAAGTGGACAATGACACAATTTTTGTAATTTTCCCTCTGTACACCACCACGGTGGATTTTAAATCAAACAATCAGGATGTGATTGAAGTGCAGCCGTTCAGCTTTAATTAATTCATTAATTTTTATTTATTCATTTTTGTTCAGCTTTAATTTAACCTGTTTAGTAATTACAGCCCATTTTATACATAGCCACACATTTTCTGATGCTCAAAAGTAATTGGACAACTAATTTAACATAAGGATTGTTTTCAATACTTGAATGAAGATCCTTGGCAATCAGGGAGTGCCTTAAGTCTAACCCATGGACATCACCAAATGCTGTGGTTCCTCCCTTGAGATGCTCTGCCAGGGCTTTACTGCAGCCACCTTCAGTGGCTGCTTGTTTGTGGGTCTCTGCCTTCAGTTTTGTCTTCAGTGCCAGAAAAGCTGCTCTACTGGGTTGAGATCAGGTGACTGACTTGGCCATTGAAGAATATCCCATTTCTTTGCACTGAGAAAATCTTGGATATGCTTTTGCAGTATACTTTGTGTCATTATCCATTTGCACTGTAAAGTGCTGTCTGATCAGTTTTGCAGCATTTGGCCATCCAGGTATACAGAGGCCCAAGAGCGGAATACATTCTTTCTGAATTTGGTGGAACTACTTTCACCAGAGAGCAAAGACTACTGACAGTAAGTACAACAAATACACTCTATGATATTTGAATTTCTCTTTGTGTGCAGTTGCAACTGTTCTCCAGAATGGCACGGGACTCTCTGTACTGTGCGTTATGATGACTGCAGGAATGCAGGAGAGGACCTGTGTGTACATGGCTTATGCATTGATGCAGATCGAATTATAGCTGGACAGGTAACTAGTCGCCTACCCTAAGCAACAGCCCAGAGCATCTCTTAAAATAGTGGAAAATAGTGCAAAACAAACAAAATTTTTATTTATGACACATTAGAACACATATACACTTTTTGAGGATTCATCCTCCAAGTATACCCAGAGACATTGCTTGAAGGGTACTAAGTAGGACTGCAATACTAGATGTTAATGTTAAGAACTTTTAATCTTGCATTAGCATCGACTGCTGATATTATTGTGTGACTGTTAATTTCTGACACACTATCTTAACTTAAATAGGTAGAAAAAGTTCTTCATGCACAAGTTCAGGCCTTAAATTAAAGTATACTTCAAAAATATGCCATTAGTCATTCAGTCAATCACACATGGCACATATCGATCGATAGATATGTTGTTAAGAAAACTTGTTAAGTTCTCTCACTGACTATATTTCCTAATTAACAGCCTAAATACCAGTGCATTTGTGAGAGTGGCTGGGAAGCTCCGGCTGGGAACCCAGCATGTGTGGCTGATGTTGATGAATGTAACCTTCCCAACAAGCCTTGTTCAACCAACCCTGCTGTTCCCTGCTACAACACTCAGGGATCCTTCTACTGTGGATCCTGTCCCTCTGGTAATGCTTAATAACACTGTGATTTTGGATGAGAAGCCCACATCAAGTATTACTGGTCTTATTAGACCTATTACATTATTATTCTAAAAAATTAGCATTTGGAGACGGAGGAGACAATTGAGGCTAAAACAATGTAATTAATGTATTTGTTAAGAGTATGGGCTTTCAATACTGTCATTTGTAGTGATGGCTTTGCAGTGTACTAAGTGTTAAGCACTAATTAAGCCATGTGACTTTATTATGTTTGTTAAGATGTGGGCATTAGCATTTAGCTCAAAGCACTACTGAACCTACAACCCGAGAGGCCAGCTAACATTGTTGTAGGTTTATTTTGTTGTTGTTGTTGTTTTGTTTGTCTTATTTCCTCTAATATGTCTCAGGCTGGCAGGGCAATGGTTACAGTTGTCAGGATGTAGATGAATGTTTGACCAATAATGGCGGCTGCTCCACCACTCCAATGGTACAATGCTTGAACACCATGGGATCTTTTCACTGTGGTTCCTGCCCTCCAGGTATTTAAGCAGAGAACAATACTTACACTTGTAACTACACTTGTATATATTTTGCATGACTGAGCCTGGATATCATGCTATGTGCAGGACGATGACTTCTACAGCTTGCCTCCACTTAAGGGTTTATTCTTAATAATGCCTGAAATTGCTGGTATAGTTAACACAAGTAAAAAGTTAAGGTCTTGACTAGATCACACAATAATTTTAAGGGCATCACATAACCTGACAGCACAAGTCAGTAGACTACAGTGTAGCTTTAAGACATAGGGAAATCTACATATTGTCCTTATAAAGCATTCATAACACATGTGGTATAAACAATAATAACTGTTTAGTTTAGTTTAGTTTGTAATATAAAATGCAGTGATAAAATTCTAAACTCGAAATACTTAAACTGTAATACTTTAAACCAGCGATTCCCAAAGTGTGGGCCGGGGCCCCCTGGTGGGCTGCGAAGGTACTGCAGGTGGGCCTCCAGAGGTCGTTTACATTAAGTATACAAAAAGAAATTCAGTTTGAAATTACTCACAAGTATGTACAGTTACATATTTATATGAAAAGTGAATTAAAATTGGTAATAGGAGGTGGTTAGTTTGTGATAATACTCATTACTCTGACCTAAATTTACTGCTCTTCTATTGAAGTTTGTGTCCCAGCGGCAGGTGGGTCACACATTGGCCTTAACCTACACTTTGCATATGACTGGGTTGCAGGCTTCAACACAGCACCGGAACATGTGTTTTATAGCTCAGTGAGGGGGAATCATAGGGATGCGTGATTAGTGGCGGGAAGATATGTAACATAGATCTGTGGTTGCTCTGCAAACGGAAAGCTCGCGATGAAGATTTAACTGGAAATTTGTCAGAAACTGAAGATGAATATACAAAAGAAAAAAGAAGGAAACGGAGTAAGTACTCAAGTGAGTATCTGTCGCTGGGGTTTACAAGTATGGCACCCGAAGACAGTCTCCGGCCTGTCTGTGTCCTCTGCTCGGAGGTGCTAGCAAGCCAGGCCCTGAAACCTTGTAAATTACGCCGCCATCTAGAAACTTATCACGGACAGTATTCATCCAGGCAGCGGGAATTTTTTGAAAACAAGCTACGAGATTATGTGAGCCGCGAGAAAGCAGTTGAAACGTGTCACTGGGATGAAAATGCCAAGGCAGAGGAGGCTTCTTACAGAGTGGCACAGCTAATAGCAAAGACTGGAAAGCCACACACCATTGGAGAGGATCTGATTTTGCCTGCTGCCAAAAAGATGGTTGGTGGATCTCTTTGTCTGATAACACGGTGAAGCGCCGTATTGATGACAGAATACGAGCAAGCCGTTTTTATGCTCTCCAGATCCATGAGTCCACAGACATCGCAACCTTTGCAAATTTACTTGCTTTTGTCAGATATGAATATGAAGGAGAAATACATGAAGATTTTCTGTTTTGCAAAACTTTACCATCACACGCTATGGGAGAAGGCATTTTTGAAGCTTTGAATGAATTTATGGTTTCCAATGCGGCCCCGCTGGTTACAGCATCCACCGAGCGGCACCGGCCACAGAGGAGAAGCAGACCCCGAACTCAGTGGCGAGCGCCATCAGAGCGCATCTGCAGGCCCCAAGACTGAAGATGCCATCGCAGGACTTAGTCCAGGGAGCAGGACAGCCTTGTGGAGTTATCTTGTGATACATCTGTGAAACTGATCTTCACACAGAAGCACCTGACTCATTTCTGGATTCCTGTTTATCCTGAATGCCCAAATCTGGCTAACAAAGCACTGATGTTTCTGATGCCGTTTGCTACCACTTATTTGTGTGAAACTGGATTTTCAGCCGTTGTGGCTTTAAAGACAAAGTACAGGAACAAACTGGATGTGGGATCTGATCTTCACCTGAAGCTGACCTCCATTCAGCCGGACATCAAGACTTTGGGAGCTGCAATGCAGCAATATCATCATCTCATTAGGTGAGCTGCTGGTGACACAAATAAAATGTCACCCGACATGACAGCCATACTCAGTGGATCAAAATGAGCTGCTGGCTAGTGGTTTCAGAGAGACTGAAGTAAATCTCGTGTTTTGCTTGTGAATGAGCGCTTTTGTACATTTAAACGCGCAATTTTAAGCACACGTTGCGTGTGTTCCAACCAGCGTGAAACAACACGCACTACAGACAATCAGTTCTTCTATGCGGTGTAAAAATAATATTATTAAGCAATTTATAGCCAACGGACTGTGTTTATGTTTTTTGAAAACAGTTTTCGAGGGAATACATCACTTTCTCTTGTATTTTGATTAGAGTGAAGATTTAAGATGGGTGGGCCCCATGGGATTTTCTGGTTTTTAAGTGGGCCGCAGCTCTCTGGACTTTGGGAATGGCTGCTTTAAACTATAAATTTCAAATCTGTTTTTAAGGGTCTCTCACCTGAGCCCAAGTAAACAGACATAATCAGCTAAATATACATCTGTTTTATTATTGTATGCTCAGTATTTGCTTGCATGCCTAGTAGTCAAACATCATGGTGACTGATGTGGGTCCTCAAATATAAAAGCCACAATCTTGGCCAGCATACCACATCATCATCTGCATTGATTTGACAAATAGCTCCTATGTTTTGCAGGCTATGAAGGGGATGGCAGAACATGCACCCAGGCCAATATCTGTGATACTAACAATGGAGGCTGTTACCCATTAGCCACTTGCTCCTCCAGCCCTGGTAAGAAAAAAAAAAAAAATACAAAAGAAACACAAAAGAAAAAACATGCAGGATTTTATTGCTGTGTCTCTCAGTTAGGAAATATTTTATCTTTACCAATAATACAGGTAATCTAATGCTAACTGATCAAAGAGAATAATTAATCATATGTCTGTCAAGCAAATAAAAATGAAGCATGAGCAATTAATTGCACTTCTTTGTGTAGTTTTACTCCACTGAAATTTAATCCTAATTAATGATTTATGAGTGCAACAATATCTATAAGAAGAGTTACAATACTGTACAAAAGTCTTGAGACACCCTTCATTTCTGTATATTTTGCTTCCAAGGATCCAGATTTTCTTGTAATCTTTTAAAGTGCTCTTGAGCAATAGTTCTCCGGGCTTCAAGGTTTTCTTTGGACATTGGTTGCTTTTTCAGTCATTTTCAGTCCAGTCCTTAACACAGCCAGTTAACATTGACCTATGAAACATTCAAGCATAAAAAAGCACCTAGCTCAAAGGATGAACCAGTGTTGTGTCTACACATAAAAGACAACTTAGCAAAGAACCAATTTTAAATTGTATCTTTAGGCACTTTGTTACTAGCAGCCTGTCACAAAAACACATCATTTGTTCCCATTTCTTTAGTTGAATCTATGAAAAATGCCAAAGATAAGTGCATCTGTTCATCAATATGATGATTCCTTCATGATTTCCAGTAGTGGCTAAGTGTGATCAAATCATGTCTTTTTTAACCTTTTTTGGTCCCTAGACTTTCTGTAGTACAAATTAACAAAATTCACAAGGCATTTTTCAAAACAAGTGCAATTTTGGTGAGACATGTAATATGGGACAAAAACATTCATCTTTCTTTTTTTTCCACTCAAATCTCTTACATCCACCAGGCTCCAGTCTCCCTGTATGTACTTGCCCACCAGGCTACATAGGCAATGGTTATGGACCAACTGGTTGCACCCAAACCAGCAACATCTGTCAGACCAACAACCCCTGTGTCAATGGGCAGTGTGTGGTGAGTGTGTGTAACTCTGCGTATGTATGCAGGGATTCTGAAGCAAAAATGAGGAAAATGTCTCTAGCTTTTCTGTGATTGCTCAGTCTCTTTTATCCTATAGTCAATACATGACATGAAAAGTTTTTTTAAGGCACTTCCAGTGCTGCTACTGTTTGTTGGTGGGAATGGACCATTGTTGTTGTTCTTTCTCCCCCAAGAAACTTTGGGGATCAAAAACTTCATTTCCTGTATTCTGATGATTTTTTTATGCACCTTTTTAAGCACCAAATTATGGCAGAAATTACTTTTTTCATCACAGACCAGGTGACAATTCATCATGTACTGGAATAAAATGCAATACTGTCCTGCGGAATCAGCTCACATATGGGGGTGCTTTGTGGCTCTTTAAACTGGCACTCACTCATGGAAACGTTGCATTAACGAATATTATGTATCTCCACTTTTTTTTTTTTTAATTATTATTTTGTGTCAAGGTGCGATTAAAATGCTCTACCAATCTGCCCATAAAAAGCAAAGACCTGCTTTGAATTTGGCCAATCTCCCCTTCAGTGTTTCCTTGTGTGCTCTTGCACTGCCTGAATGACTCTTTGAATGCTTAATAAATCCTTGATATCTTAAGCATAGAAACAAAAACAAAGACAAATCCCTTTGCAAACATAAAACTTATGCTATCACAGGACACCACCTCAGCTCCCGGCTACATCTGCACCTGCAACTCTGGCTGGGAAGGAGTAAACTGTGACCAGAATATCAACGAATGCTCAAGCAACCCCTGTCAAAATGGAGGAACATGCACTGACGGCATTAATGGATTCACATGTACTTGCACTGCCCAGTGGACTGGCCAATTCTGTCAGACTCCTCAGCAAGGTAATGGAAAGGATGGGCTGAAAGGGTGTGGATGAACTGCAAGCATAAGATGAGGAGCGTGAAATGGACATGCACAGGCACGGAGGGGAAAATTCGAAGAGAATACAACATAAGCTGCAATCTGTTATTCAAAAAAGGGAAGAATTATCTTTATTCATTGTCTGTCTGTAGCCTAGTGGCTCAAGAATCACTTTGAGTTACACAAATAGATTGTTGTAACTGTCAGAGACAAGCCGTTTTGGTATGTGAACTGCAGCCCTGAACTTTTATAGACAAAGTTGTGAGAATGCAAATGTATGATGTTGTATTCTATAATCTGCCTGCTTTAGAAGAATGTTTGTGTGATGTCCAGTAGTATACATGTGAGAATAGAGCAGGTAATTGTCCAATGAAATCACAGCAAGTAAATGGGTGTCATGTGTCCTGCCTCCTGCATGTTCTACTCTGGCAGCATCCTCACCTAAACTAAACAGTGTTTCCAGTAGTGAGCATGCATCTGATCTGCACATCTCCTATTATATGCTACATGTTCAGAAGAGCACCATTATTTTGAGAATGATAAAATTATTTCTCCAAAACAACCTTGACAGGGGGTTTAAGTGCTGATCTCACGATTGAAAAACATTTGTATTACAGAGTTGGCAATTTAACACTATGCGTTAATCTGTAAATGCTTAAAATGGGCATAAAACGGGATGAAATGACATCCCTACAATTTAGACTGCATTAACATGGCACGTGTTGTGGTGTGTATCAGTTAATGCTATAGAAACACGATCAACAGCAATAGTGGAAAGATTTAAAACTGCAACAGCATGCCAGTTACCCTCTCTCATAAAGAAGATGGTAAAGAAATGATGTAGGTAAGAAATTTGGGTTTAAAACAAACTAAAAATGTAAATATTCATCCAGTTTTCTGTTTGCCTGCTATATTTCTCCTAAGAGTGGACAGGGATATTTGAATAATTAAACAGGGATCCATGTCTTAAAAACAATGTGGGAAAGTTAAACCCCCCACTTCCTGCTTCTTGTGACCTTAAAGGATTTGAAGGATTGAGGTTAAAAACAAGTGTGAATGTCTATTGCAGTATGTGGAGGTTACCTGACTGGTCCTGCTGGTTCCTTTAGTTATCCTAACACCCCAGGTCATGATGAATACGATCACCAGGTCAGCTGTGCATGGGTGATCCACACTGATGCAAACAAGGTATGTTTATTTTCCTGCCACTTTCTGTACAGCCAACAACTTCTCAGCCAACAACAACAACCCCCCTCCCCCCCAAAACCTTCTTTTACTTTTTTTTAATGAAACAAATACTGTATTTGGTTTTGTGCATTGTGTTACATATGTTGGTACAGTGAAATGTGTTAAATGTTTACACATCTAGCTCTTAGTAAGCTTTTTAATCTTGGTTTAGGCCTTTATGTCTAAGAAAAAACATCTGTCATCGTAAATAGGAATGCAGTTTCTGAGATGCCTGAGAAACAGGCATCTTTAACATTATGACTAGGTTTTATGAATATGAAAATTATGAATAATTAAGATGAATATTATAACTATAATAATTCATGATTATATAAATTTTAAATCTGAGCAATTGATATATATACAGCTCCGGAAAAAATTAAGAGACCACTCTAAAATGATCAGTTTCTCTGATTTTGCTATTTATAGGTATATGTTTGAGTAAAATGAACATTTTTGTTTTATTCTATAAACTACTGACAACATAACTCCCAAATTCCAATTACAAATACAAATATTCTCATTTAGAGCATTTATTTGCAGAAAATGAAAAACGGTCAAAATACCAAAAAAGGTCCAGTGTTTTCAGACCTCAAATAATGCAAAAAAAACAAGATCATATTCATTTTAAAACAACACATTACTAATGTTTTAACTTTGGAAGTGTTCAGAAATCAATATTTGGTGGAATAACCCTGATTTGCAATCACAGCTTTC